>VWZN01003769.1:69339-101117 GCA_013396955.1 Regulus satrapa | reverse complement strand
ACAGCTCCAGGGGTGGCACAGACACAGCTCCAGGGGTGGCACAGACACAGCTCCAGGGGTGACAGAGGGGCAGCTCCAGGGGTGGCACAGACACAGCTCCAGGGGTGACAGAGGAGCAGCTCCGTGCCTGCCTGGCTCCGGGGACTCTCATGGATTTGGGTGTGGCTGGCTGCAGGGATGGATGTGGAAATAGAAGCCACCATCAAGGCCTTCAGTGACCTCTGTTCTTCTCCTTCCTTTTGTGCCCTCCGGAGCTCGAAGTGCATCTTCTGCAGCCCTGAGCTCCTCTCCTGCTCGTCGCTGTCATCCCCTCTCCCAGCAGATTGACAGCATGGACATTTCTGGGTAGTTCCCCTCCTCCTGCTGCCATTTCAGCTCCTCTCCCNGGCACAGCCTGGAAAAGAGGACAGGTGGAACCGAAGGTCTCACTCTGCATCCGAGAACAATCCGGGGCAGAGGCACTTCCCAGCTCACAGCTGGTGCCACCACGCTGGGGCCTGAGCAAGAACTTTCTGGTAGGGAGGGATGATCAGAGCAAGGTGCTGACACCCATCTCTCAAAAGATCTGCTGGGTTTGTGTCCTTGCACTTGGAAAGGTCCAGAAGAGCCTCCCTGCCCCGTAATCCTCCTTTCCCTGTGGCACCGCCTGCCTTTGGTGCTCCCGGCGGGACCTGGCGCAGCAGGGTCACACCCTGAGCCCTTCCCTCCTGCACTGGGGCTGGCCCTGGAGCTCCAGGTGTGTCCAGAGCTCTGCTCCCTGCCCTCTCTAATGGAACAATGGTGGTTTTCACTGCTTTACCTCTCCAGTCCACGCTCCTGTCTGATTGATACTGAAGTGCTTTCTTCATGAGACAGCTCCCTTAATCACCGGGCTCAAATCATCTCCAGGAGCCTACAGGAGGAAAATGGGCTCTCTAGCACATGGAGGGGTTAAGAAATAATGCTTGGTCAACTTTGCAAAGCAATTTGGGCCCTCTCTGTGAAATAATAAGTACCAGACGAGAGCTGTGCATTACTGGCCGCCTCTTATCTCCAGTTGACCTCTCGTGGTCAGAAGAGCAGCCGGGCAGAGAAACGAGGGCTCTCATCTCCTGCTGCCTTGGCACTGTGCCCGCAGCATCCCCCGGGGCTCCCCCAGGGCCTGGGCACTCAGAAGGTGGAGGGATGCCTGGAGAGCAGGGCAAAGCCCCTTGGACTGGCTCTGAGAGCCAGGGGATGGCAGTGGGCCTTGGCAAAGTGCTGGCGGGGGGACGGAGGGGTTTCGCTTCCCCGGCTGGCTCAGAGGGAGTTTTATTTCCCCAGCTGCCATGGAGGGAGGGGTTTTATTTCTCTGGGCTGTTCTGGAGGGAGGGGTGTGTTCCCCTGGCTGGATGGACAGAGTGGTCCCTGTCCTGTCAGCCCCAGCCCGTGTGACATGAATTTGTGGTGGCAGCCCCTGCACAGCCTGGGCACCCCTTGAGGAGAGCTGAGCTTTGTGCCTCTCCTGGGGCTGCAGGAATCTGGGAGAATCCCAGAATGATTTGAGTGGGAAGGACCTCAAATCCCCCCCAGTGCCAGCCCTGGATGGGCAGGGACCCCTCCCACTGCCCCAGGCTGCTCCAGCCCCCGGGTCCAGCCTGGCCTTGGGCACTGCCAGGATCCGGGGGCAGCCACAGCTGCTCTGGGAATTCCAGCCCAGCCAGCAATTCCCGGTTCCCAATCTCCCATCCCTCCCTGCCCTCTGGCAGTTTGAAGCCATTGTCCTCTTCCATCAGGGCCAGTTCTCTGGTGGGTGGTGCTGAGGGGATCAAGGCTCCCGAACCCCTCTGGTCCCAGCCTGGCTGCTGGCACTGAGTCCCCGGGCACCGGAGGGGCTGCCCGGGGAGGGCTGGAGTGCCCATCCCTGGAGGTGTCCCGGGAATTCCTGGCGGTGGCACTCAGAGCCCTGGGCTGGGGACAGGGTGGGCATTGGGCACAGCTGGGACTCTGTGATCTTGGAGGGCTTTTCCAGCCTTCTGGGATTTTCTGTGATGCTGAGGATTGTTATTGAATAATGAACAAATTCAACTTTAAATCTATTTATTCCTTTTTAGATTTGTGTCGGTTCTCATTCTGATTAACATGCAACGCACTGTGGGAGCAAGGAATCTGCAACAGACTTAATTCCAATAAACTCTGAGTTAGGAAAACATGTATCCATCCTATTTCCCCAAGTAAAAATGGGGAGATCGGTGGTATGGGGGCCTCAATCTCCACTTCAGCAGTTTGCCACACTTTACACCTCCTTAATCCTTCCAAAATCCAGTGTGGAAACTCTTGCCCACCTCCTCTGCTTTGCCTTTCCCTCAGTATCCTCCCAGGCTTTGAGGACTCCAGGGCTCTGCTCCCAAATTCCATGTTTTCTTTCCACGTGTGATGTTTTTGGTGGCATAAATGGTATTCATTCAGAAAAGGAATGGATCAGAAAGCAGTTAATTTTCTCCTGCTTCCATTTATTGCAGCTCTCCCGGTGGGTATCCCACAGAGGAATGGGCTCAGTCTCCTCACAGCCCGGCCTGGGGGATCTGCCCTGGGGGCTGTGCTCTGCTGAAGGGTGGAGCTGCTGTAAGAGCCCGCTGATTTCCCATTCCTGCCCTAATGAAATATTTAATGCCATGAATCCATGGCGCCTCACCAGCCAGGGAGCTCCCTGGTGCGTCTGTGCTGCGCTTTGGAGCTGGATTTGTTCATCTCCATCAGCTCCTCTCCTCTCAGAGCTGCTGCTCACAGCCAGCCCTGGGCTCATCTCATACCTGTGGAAGGTTATGTAGGAATAAAACACAGAAAGAAGCTTTTCCTCCCCGGTTTCTGTTTAAAAGCAATCCTCAACCCCACAGGAAAGTGTTATTGTTTGTTTCTCCCCAATTCCCCCACCCCGTGTCAGTGAGGCTGATGATGGCAAGGCACAATCAGTGGAGTAGAAGTCCTTTAGAAGATTGACTTTACTGTAAATTTGAGGCTTGTTTGCAATAAATTTATTAAATAATACATTAACCACGTGAAAGGGTGATTCACAGGGAAACCCTTTCCAACAGCGTGGCTGCCCCTGGATCCCCAGGCTAGACCCTGGGGCTGGAGCAGCTGGGACAGTGGAGGGGTCCCTGCCATGGCAGGGGTGGGAATGGGATGGGATTTGAGGTCCCTTGGACCCCAACCATTCCCTGTCTGTGATTCCATGCCTACGTGGTGGGTTTGTTTCCAGAGCCGTGGCCGGGGCTGGCTGGTGCTCAGCTCCCTGTGCCACATCCCTCTGCCTGTCCCTGCGCCCTGGGGGTGCTGGCTGCTGGCAATGTCTGTCCTTGGTGTGCAGAATTGATTTCCCCGGGTGATTTTCCTGCTGCGTGTCAGGACAAGCACATGGAATGCACAAGCCCAGCCCCTGCTTTGTTGGCAGCTGGTAATTTGAAGTTTTACTCCCCATTATATTAGAGGCTCCAGCCTCGCTGGGCTCCTCTGGCTGATCTCAAACACACTCAAATCATGGCTCAATGAACATATTTTTCAAAGATAAGCCCAGAGCGAATGAATTGGATTTATTTTTAATGCTGCCTTGTTTCTAATGCCCAGTGACACATGAACAAACGATTGCCATCACTTGTCCTCTTTCTCTGCAGATATTGCTTTGGGCAGGATAATATCAGTGTATTTAGGATTATAAATCATCCCTCGGGGCTGATGTTTCTTCTGTGGGGAAAAGGCTCGGATTCAGCCTCCAGGAGACAAATCCAACCTTCCTTTTGTCATGGCAAAGTCAGGAGCTGAGCTCCTGCGATGTGACTGAGCCTGGGGCAGCAGGACAGGGCTGGAGTGAGTGAGGGTCGGGAGGGGACAGGGAGGGGACACTGCTGGTCTGTGACCCCGCTGATGGTCAGGAGGGGACACTGCTGGTCTGTGACCCTGCTGATGGTCGGGAGGGGACAGGGAGGGGACACTGCTGGTCTGTGACCCTGCTGATGGTCGGGAGGGGACACTGCTGGTCTGGGTAGTCCCAGCTGCTCCTCCCCAGAGCCCTCGCAGCCCCAGTCTCTGCCAGGGAAGCGTTTTCCAGACTCTCCTCCTAAGCCAGGCCAAGGCTGTTTGTGGTGAGCGTGGGGCAGGTGGGATTGACACATTCCAGCAGCACAGAAAGCTGCTCGGGTGCATTCCCAGGTGCAGCTGAGAACCCCGTGTGCTTACGGACTGTGATCAAAGGCTCACCTGGCCACATTTTGTGAGGAAAATCAGAATCTGCTCTCCTGCCACGCAGGCTGTGCCTCTGCTGTGAGCTCGCTGCCATTCCGGGTAAAGCTGCCTTTGGGAAGAGCTGAAAAGGCACCGGGTGATCCCCGAGTGTGGACGGGAGGGACAGAAACGCATTACAGGGCATTTGAGGTTCTGGCACGGGGAAGGAGGGATGTGCCTCCTGTGCCCTGCTGGAAGGAAAAGAGCTCAGTGCTTTCTGCCAGGACACGGCAGGGGAGGTTTGGGCTGGATTTTGGGAATGGATTCCTCCCCAAAGCAGCCTGGCACAGCTGCCCAGGAGTCCCCATCCCCGGGGTGATTTAAAGCTGTGCGGATGTGGCACTTGGGGACATGGGGCAGTGGTGGCCTTGGCAGTGCTGGGGAAGGGCCGGATTCTGTGATCTTAGGGCTCATTTCCAAGAGAAATCACTCCAGGTTTCTGTGGCCAGATCCTGCCCTGCTCCCTGGGACATCCTTGGGCATTCCCCACCGGTGGCATCCGGGCGCTCCGTGTCCTCAGTCTGCCCTTTTTGGCCCCCAAATCAGACAGCTCAGCAGCGGCAGCAGCTCCTGGAGGCTCCTGCAGCCCCTGCCGAGGTGTTTAGAGGAGCTGTGTTCCCTTTTTTTGCTCTTTCCATGGATCATCTGGTGGCTGACATTTCCCACCCGGTGCCATATGTTGTTTTTCCCGGAGCAGGGATGTGCAGCACCATGAGGAGGGAGTGCTGGCACCCTGCCCAAAGGCAGAGCGGGAGAGACTCCTTCTCCTCCTTCTCCTTCTCCTTCTCCTTCTCCTTCTCCTTCTCCTTCTCCTTCTCCTTCTCCTTCTCCTTCTCCTTCTCCTTCTCCTTCTCCTTCTCCTTCTCCTCCTCCTCCTCCTCCTGCCAGGGAATTCTGTCCTATAAATACAGAAGTGCTGGAGGGGCAGGAGACTCCCCATGGAGTGAGCACATCCTGCTGGGTGTTTCCTTCCCTGCACAGAGTCAGGGTTGGGAAAGACCTCCAAGGTCATCGAGCCCTGCCTGTGCCCAGTAAAGTGTCCCCAAGTGCCACCTCCACTCATTTTTGGACCCTTCCAGGATGGTGACACCCCCACTGCCCTGTGCCAGGGCTGGGCAACCTTCACGCCACAAAGCTGGGCCAGGGGGCTCAGGGTGGATTTTGGAAAGGTTCCGCTATTCCAGAGGGTGCTGGCACTGCCCAGGGAATGGGCAGGGCCCCGGGGCTGCCGGAGCTCCAGGAGCCTTCGGACAGCGCTGCCAGGGACCCCAGGGTGGGATTGGGGGGGTCTGGGCTGGACAGGGCTGGGATGATCCTGGGGCCCCTCCAGCTCAGGCCATTCCCGATGCTGTGAAACTCCCACTGAGGATGATGTCCGGCCTGAGGGGCCGGGCTGTGTCCCCCTCTCCCGGGCCCTCACTCCTCCAGAGCCAGGTGCTGTTTGCCGTTCGTGTCCGCGCTATTGGGGTGGCTTGAGCAGAGCCTTCAGGACGTGCAGCAGATCTGAGGAGCCACTGGCAGGGAGGGTTTGAAACCCCTCCAGGATTGTTTAGGGCAGCCTCCCGTGAATTTGCACCGAAAGGATAACTCTGCTGGGGAAATCAATTATGCCAAGCACTTTGTTCCATCATTTTTCAGTGCATTAATTTCCACTTCAGCAGAGGAAAGACGCGGTGCAGGCATCCCTCACTTCTGAGCGAGGGGCTGTGCAAGGGCCCCTTGGGCCTCCTCCAGTCCTGCAGCCGCCGAGAGCCACGCAGGGAAGGAGAAATCCTGGGGAAATTCCAAAAATCACAAGTGATTATAAACGGGAGTGACCCAATTAAGAGCCAGCTTTATCCTTTGGGGATGCAGGATCCATTTGGCTTCAGCTGCACAAATTAATGCAGGGGGAGATCCGGGGGACACACAGATATTTCTGCAGTGCACTGGAACTCCCTGCTTCGGTGCCTCCTCTCCTGGAGCCCGGTTTGGGAACCCTGCCCTGGTTAACTCTGATTTATCATTTAAACCTGGGCTTTAGGGCAGGCTGTCAGAGCTTCTTAAAGCCACCTAAAATGTAGATGTGGCTTCTTAACCAGGGCTTGGGCCTGCATTTAGCACATTTTAAAAATGACTAAAAGTAACTGATGTGCATTGTTTATATGACAATAAATATTAAAAGTATTAGAATTTTATGTTACATTGATATATTGCAATGTACATGCTGTATTAATGTATATTACTTTGATAAATTACAATTTTATGGTTTCTTTACTCTATATTACTTTGAGACTCTCTGTATCTCACCTCCAGTCACCCAGGACTCGTGTCCAGGAGAGGAAGGATAAAACCTTTTTATTGGGCACATTTAAAGACTGGGATAAACCTTATACTAATCGCACAGCACGCTCAGGCTCTTCCTCACACAGAGAAAGGTTTTTCCTCCTATTGGAATTCTTAGTATGAAAACAGCAATTTTTTTGTGCTTCTTTGTGCTTCTTTCTTTATCACTGCAGCCATCACTTCCCTGCCTTTTATTCCCCTTCTTTATCCCGCACATCTCTGTTAGGGCTAAACTGGAAAGGTAGAAAATGGAAATTTTATCTTGTTGTTAAAGGCTGCTCTCTTATTGTGTGGGGAAGGAGGATTAAATGGGGGTGTTAACCTGAAAGCTAGGAAAATGAAAGTGGATTGGATTATATTTATTAATCTGTTTTATCTCTTTCCAGCTCTGCTCCTGGGTTTTGTGAAACTCCCCCATCCTGTGTCCTCCCCGTGGGCAGGAGCTGGGAGTGGCTGCAGTGGGAATTCCTGAATTCCTGCCAGGCTGGGGTTGGGAAATCCCACCTTGCCCACTGAGCACCAGCCATGGTGAGCAGAAGAAATACCAAGGGTGTCTCCTGCTGCTTCCTGAGAAGCCGGAATATCCTCTGAGCCTCTACCCAATCCCAGGATCCCTGAGGCTGGAAAAGCCCTCCCAGCCCATGGAGTCCCAGTTGTGCCCACCCTGTCCCAGAGCTCCGAGTGCCACCCCCAGGTCTGGACACTCCAGGGATGGGCACTGCAACCCTCCCCGGGCAGTGCCAGCCCTGAGCTCCCTTTCCATGGGGAAATTCCTGCTGTGCCCCCCCTGAGCCTGCCCTGGCCCAGCCTGGGGCCGTTCCCTCTCCTCCTGTCCCTGTTCCCTGGCACAGCCCGGCCCCCCCGGCTGTCCCCTCTGGCTCCCAGCTCCTTGCTGAGGATCCATCCTCTCCCTGGAAGAGCTTTCCTGGATGGGCACATTCCTCCTCCACACGTGGCCTTGCTGCTCACATCTGCCACCAGAGAAAGCTGTTTATGCCCTGAATGTGTAAAAAAAGCTATTTATATCATAAATCACTTGACACTAAAGATTTTATACATGAAGACTTGAGAATTTTGTTGATTTAAAAACATGAAGCACAAACCCAAACCAGACAAATAGGTTTGGTTTTTTTTCAGTTTGTTAGTTTTCTCATAATTTTAAAGTTAAAATTACTTCCTGTTTATAGAGTTAAATTATAAAATTATGACTTCCAAATTATAAGCCTACAATATGCCATTAAAAAGAAACCTTATTAATAATCCCATTTAGCAGCTCCTAGATATAGACAGAACATCTCCAATAATATCAGAATCATAAATGCACACATATCTTTGGCCATGGAGCTGGGCAGTGCTAAAGCCACACCAACCACCTGTGCAAGAGCAAGAAATTCCAAGGCCCTGTATGAGGGGCACTCTTCAATAAGTGTTGGCATGACCTCAGTGTGTGCATGTCACATTCCTGTCTCCACCATCAGTGATGTGACTGTGGCATAAAGCACCTGAGCTTCCCCGGGGCCTTTCCCCCTGGGATCCACTCTCCAACCGGTGCAGGGAATATCCCAGGTGACAGAACCCGCTGCGAGTTTCCAGTTAAGAAATAAGCGGCCAGAAAAGCACATTACTGGTGTGAGCACCAGGATGGGTGAAATACCTCTGTGGAAGAGCTGCCCCAAACCCGGGGAGGGGCTGTGCTGTGCTGAGCACAGGGGCAGGGGCACCTCCAGCTCTCCACGCTCTGTGCCCGCTGCAGGGAGCCCCTGGCACGCCAGGGTCATATCTGGCTGCATTCCAAAGCCTCCCGGGTCTGAGCTGGGCCCTGGAAGCCCCTGCAGGGATCGCTGTTTGTGGCAAGCCCAGGCCGGGTCAGTTCCCAGCTCTGGAGCAGCAGGAGCGGGGCAGGAACAGCCCAGGCTGTGACAGGGCTCTGTGCCCTGGCCCTTCTGCTGGGGCTNACTGCACACCTGAGCCAGCCTGGGCAGGGACCCAAACTGATCCCAGGGGAAACTGCTGAGGGGATCCAGCTGGGATCCACCCTGGGGGCAGCCCTGGCCGGGCTCTGCCACTGCCCAAGGGGGATCCTTTGAGCCTTTCCATAAATCCCTGTTTTATTCCTGCTGCTCTCTCTGCTCCCTGTCCCAGCTCAGCCTTTCCAGCATCACTGTTTCCTCTGGGAGGGCACAGGGACAGGACAGAGGAGCTGGTCCCTGTGGGAGCAGAGCATGGAGCTGAGGGCTGCCCATGGCTCAGCTCAGCTCCCCAGCCCTCAGCAGGCTTCTCCCACGCTCTGGGATTCAGGAATGTCCTGATCTGCCTCCTCAGCACCCAAGCACCCTCCTGAGTCTGAGCAGGATCAGCTCATCAGCCACCTGCAGCCGGGGCTCTCCAAACAGGGCTGGGGTCTCTCCAAGCATCCCCAAGAGCGTTTGTGGGGTCACCCCTCCATCCGGGGCACAGCCGCCTCCTGGCCCCTCCCACCTCTGCTGGCACATTCCCATGGGAGGAACAACTTAGATCCATGTTTTATGTGACCACAAACAGGGCTGGAGCAGCCTGGGCCAGTGGGAGGTGTCCCTGCCACAGCAGGGTGGGATGGGATGAGTTTAGGGTCCATTCTGGGATTCAATGGCACTGCTCCAGAAATGTCCCCACAGCCCCAGCCCTCTCACAGAGCAGCAGAACAGGGATCAGCAGCAGGTGATCAGTGCCAGGGTAAGCAGGCAGGTTTGGAGCGTGCTGGGAAGTGGGATGAGCCCCAGCAGATCCCGGGGGTGTGCCTGATTTCCAGGTGGGATGGTCACCAGGAATTTGTCCATTCCCTCACTGCCTTCAGAGCACGGTGAGTCCCACGGAGCCCGGCCCGGGTGAGAAATACCCCATGGAAAGGGAGAATTCCCTTTCTGTGGACACTGGGCACTGGCCTGGCACTGCCCCCGGACTCTCCCCATGGAAATTCTTCGCAGGGATTTCAGACCAGCCCCACCTTTCCTCTCCCTCCTCTCCACCTGGAGCAGCTCTGGATCCCTGTGCCCTGTGCCCCCAGGCAGGGTGGGCTCTGCTGTCCCTCACTGCCCAGGTTTGGTTTCTCCTGGACCTGTGGGATCATTCCTGGAGCCCCGGGATCATTCCTGGTGCCACGGTTGTGCTGCTCACTCCCAGGGAAAGGCTTTGTTATTATGCAGGGAAGATCCTGCTCTGTGCAATATCCTCTGGAGCCCATCATTGCTGCTCCACAATGAGGGGCATTTTTGCTCTCCTGGGCACCAGTGTTTATTGTTAAATGAAATTTCATCAGCCATTTTATTTCACTGAGATTCAGTGTCATGAGAGCCTCCTGCAGCACTTAACGTTCAGCTGTAATTTTGATTAATCTGAATAACTTTGCATCTGATCTGTGCAAGCACCACAAAAGGTAGTTAGTTTTCCTTGGCAGTAAAAAAATAATCAGTAAATTAGTGACCATCAGGCTGAAGATTTTATAAATATTCATGGCCTGGAGGTGTACGTGGGCACAGGAATGTGGATCACGCAGGAGTAAATATGCAGGGTTTTGATCAAGAGCAGGCACAGGTTTGTCTGTGGAGCACACACTTCTCCTGCAGAGATGCCATCGTTGGGGGCACAGGCTGTGACACCTCCCGTGTGCTTGCCCCGCAGCCCCCAAGCACAGCCCCAGATTTTGGGGGTGCTGCTGCTCCTTCCTCCCCTCGCAGCGATGCTGTCGTGTCCTGCTGAGCCAGGCTCTCCTTTCCTCCCTCCCTAGGAGATATTTTCGGCAGGAGGAGAAGGGAAAAGAGGAGAGAAAAGAGGCCCTGCACCCTCTCAGGCTGCTCCACAGCAATGTCCTGCTCCCCCTGTGCTGCTCTGCCTGCAGAGGGAATCAGTGCCTGATTTGGGGATCAGTGCTTGGAGTGGGGGTTGGTGCCTGATTTGGGGATCAGTGCCTGATTTGGGGATCAGTGCCTGATGTGGGAATCGGTGCCTGATTTGGGGATTGGTGCCTGATTTGGGGATCGGTGCCTGATTTGGGGATCGGTGCCTGATTTGGGGATTGGTGCCTGATTTGGGGATTGGTGCCTGATTTGGGGATCAGTGCCTGGAGGGGGGTTCAGTGCCTGATTTGGGGATCAGTGCCTGATTTGGGGATCAGTGCCTGGAGGGGGGATCAGTGCCTGATTTGGGGATCAGTGCCTGATTTGGGGATGATGCTCAGACTGAGCTGTCCTCCCTGCAGAAACCCCACAGCCCCAGGCAGGTCCTGGATGCTGCACATCCCAATGCCCTGAGCTCCAGCACAGCCACCGGGCTGGCTCCTGCCAGAGAGGCTGAGCAGGAGGAAGAGGAGCAGGGAAGAAGAGGAGCGGCTTCCCCAGCTGCAGAGAGGAGACCTGAGGAATTCTCAGTGCAGCAGGAAAAGATGGGAGAAAAGCCAGTGTCAGTGTCATAAATGAGATGGTCCCAGCCACGGGGGACCGAAGAGAAACGTGCAGGAGAAGCCTGCGTGGCAGGAGGGGTTTAAAAAGGGAACATTTCTGATCAGCCCAAGTCTGGGAGAAGGAATGAAGGGTCAGACTTGGTGGCCACAATGGACAGGTTGGAACTGGGTGATCTTTAAGGTCCCTTCCAACCCAAATCTGTCCTGTCCTATCCCATCCTCAACTTCAGCTTTATCAACAGGGAACTGCACAAATCAGAGCTAATTACCAGGAGCTTTTAGAAGACACTGCTTTAATCTGAATTCTTGGGGGTTGGTGGATATTTTCATCCTCCCCAGAAACACCTTCTTTGAACTCCCCCAGAAATTATTTCCCTGGGAAGGTGTTACCTTGTTTTCTGATCGTGCCTCTCTGCCGGGGAACAAGCTGCTAAAGGAACAGTAATTATGCTGGAAAAGCTGTGAGATAATGGCTCCAGTAGCAGTTGGAGATGCAGCCCTGGGAGTTTTTTAGTGATGGGTGAGAGGGAACGGAGATCCCGCTCGCTGTCAGGTTTAAAATGCAAACTGCAGTGAGAGCCCGGCCAAAGAATCCCCGAGGGGCCAGGGCGGGTAGGGGACACCAGAGTGGCTCTAAACCCACCCCAAGTCACCCCAAATCACACGGGAAGTGCCCAAGGCCAGGCTGGATGGGGCTTGGAGCAGGCTGGGGCAGTGGAAGGTGTCCCTGCCATGGCAGGGGGGGAAAGGGATGGGATTTAAGGTCCCTTGCACCCAAACCACCCCAGGATTCTGTGAGTTTCTCGTGAGCAAGCTGCACCCTCAGGGTTTCCCCGGGGTGATTTCTGTCTTTATTGGTTTTTGGGTGTTCATTCCCAGTCTCTGCCCTTTCAGAAGGCGCAGGAATTGCAGCTCCTGCTGCTGAGCTGCTCGGCAGTTTCCTTTGAGTCTCCCTGCAAAACTCACCAATATTGGAGTGAAGATGCCTGGGTTTCCCTCTGGAAGAGGAAAGGAGGGGAAAATAAGCAAAGCAAAACTCTGCTTATTTGGAGAAAGCAGGGAAGAAGCACAGGGGGGCAGGAGGAGCATTTTCCAGGCTTAAAGGCTTGGGAAAGATTGTACCTGCACCGCTGTTGCACTGCTGGTCTTAAAATAGGATTTCCTTTATCCCATTTTTTTGTTTCTCACCATGTTCCTTACTGTATTATTAATCCTGGTCGTGTCCATAAAGATCCCTGGGTTTTCCCAGCTCGGGAAGCAGCGATGGAGGCAGTGCCTGCAGTGAAATCAGACCCAGAGGCACGAGGAAACACGTCAGGAGATGAAAAGAAGGCTGGGTTACACAGTGCACCCTCATCAGCTGGGGTTACTGCAAGGAGGCACAGCCAAATCCGGGATTTCCCAGAGCAGGGTTTGGGATTTGTATGGTTTGAGAAGGAAGGCAATAAAATAAAATAAAAAAGAGCAATCTCAGCTCGTTTCCCTTTGCTCACAATCTTTTATTTTAATTTTTTTACAGGTGAAGTTGTCAAACTGTTTCAAGCCCAAATCAATGCCATAAAATGCCAGTCCCATGCTCATCCCAGGGCTCCAGGAATGGGCATTGGACACCATGGCAGAGAAATCCCGTTGGAGGTTTCAAAGGGAGAATATTTTATGTACCTCAGTTTTTAAAATGGACTTTGCTGAGTGCAATGAATACAAGGAATTTTGTTTGCGGGAGAACAGAAATGTGTGTATTTAATACAGATAAACCTAAACTGAATCTGCATTAATCTTTACATAAATACAATTTAGTGTCTACTAGTTTTATATTCCATATAAACCACACATTGTATATAAATATAGAGCAATATGTGAATAATGGCTTTGCATTATTGTCTGGATTATCCATCACATATTTTTATATTTATGCATAATGTGGATTTATAGAGAAATACGAGGCAGTAAAAATATATTTCTACGAGAAATAACAGAAATAGATCTCTACTTCTTGGTGAAAAGAAATATGTGTGTGTATAAAAGCACCATGTTAGAATATGCATTTCAGGGGAAAGGAATGTATAGATTTGTATTACAGACGTAATATTAATGTAATATAAAGTATGGAATATATTATTTATAGAGAGCATTTAGGTTTATTTTAGTACATGGAATATTTTGTGTATTTTAGATGCATTCACACGATATCATTGTCTATGATAGCCATTATTTTATATCCATGCATTATTTATGGACAGGTTTTTATGGATATTTAGCACCTGGGATCAGACGGCGCCGGGGCTGCTGTCCCTGGGGGAATGCTCGGATCCTGCTGGCACTGGGAATTCCCAGCTTCTCCCAATCCTTCCCCATCCTGAGACATTCCCGGGGCTCCTCCTTCCCTGCCCCATCCACAGAGGGAGCAGATCGGGAGCTGTAATGGTGGAGTTAATGCCTGCAGGGAATCTGAGTGGAATTTGGGAGTGCCAGCCCCTCTGCCCATGGGGGTTGCTAAAAAACCCCACTAAGATTCCTCCTTATCCCGTTGTGTCCTCTCCTGGAGCCGCTGCCCACTTATTTGGGATGGGGTTAAATCCAGCGGGAAAAACGGCCAGCCCTGGAACGAGGAGAGGGAAGGGAAGGGCAGAGAGGGGGAGCAGGAGGGGGCTGGAGCCCCCGCAAACCCAGATCACATCACACCCGGCATAGCAAAGCATCAACTCTTGAATGTGGGAGCTGCAAACTGTTGGAAAACCATGGAAACGGCTCCGGGAGGAGAAGCAGCTCCCAACGAAGGGGAGGGCAGCCAAGTGCAGCTGCTGAGAGCTCAAACCCGGCTGATTTCGGTAAATGCAGAATAAATCCCGGGATGGTTTGAGTGGGAGGGACCCCACAGCTCATCCCAACCCTGCCGTGCCACGGCAGGGACCCCTCCCACTGTCCCAGGGTGTCCAACCCCAGTGTCCGGCCTGGCCTGGGGCACTGCCAGGGCTCCGGGGGCACTACTCATCCCACTGCTCCAGGACACTTGGGCTGAGAAATTCGGACAACTTCTCTGGGAATTCCATCCCAGCCCCTCGCAGCCTCCCAGCCCGGAATTCCCTCCTGACCCCATCTCTCCCTGCCCTCTGGCACTTTCCCGGGTCACTCCTCTCTTTCCCAATCCTCCCTTTCCCAATCCACGTTATGCTTTCTGCAGGTGGTGAGGATGCCTTTTATCCTTCCTCCTGCATATTCAGGGAGGAATCCTCAAATACCAAATTTAAACGTGCGTTTCCTAGGGAGTGCAAAGTTTTCTCCCCAGCAGAAGGAAACCTCGGTTCCAAAGGATGCGTGCGCTGGAAGAGGAGCAGGATCTGATCCCAGCCCGCGTGTTAAATTCAGGAGGAGAGATCCCAGCTAGCTCAGAGGAAGAGCAGAGCGAGGCGGGTGAAACACGAGAACCACCGTGGAGCTCAGCCCGCGCTCCAGACGAGGTTTGCCACGATGGCAGCAGTGTCTGTGAAAATCCCAGTAATAAATACTGCTGAAAATCCCAATAATGCTGCTGAAAATCCCGATAATGCTGCTGAAAATCCCCAAACCCGGAGGATGCCGATCCCTGCAGGGTCAGCACACATCAGACAGCTCCCTGCTGGAGCAGGGCACCAACTGCTCCTCCCGCTCTGGGCTGCCAGCGGGCAAGGCCCGGCCTCGGGGATGCTGCAGGAAGGGTTTTCCTGCTGCTGGGGCTGTAACCCCCCTTCCCAGCTGCTTTTTCAGCTGCCACAGTGGGAGCATGGAAACGCGGAGCACAGCTTGGGGAAGGGCCAGAGCTTGGGAAAGGCGTTTGGGGCAGGGAGAGGAAAGAGCCCCAAAGCTCCCTGTGCTGCCCCAGGGGCCCTGCAGAACCCCAAAGCTCCCTGTGGAAACCCAAAGTTCTTCTGCAGTCCCGGGATCCCCATGTTTGGAGCCCCATTTGGGGCCCATTTGGGGCTCCAAAGGTCCCTGTGCAGCCCCAAAAGTCCCCGTGCAGCCCCAAAGGTCCCTGTGCAGCCCCAGAAGTTCCCCTGTGGCCCCAGAGGTCCCCGTGTGGCCCCAGGGGTCCCTGCAGCCCCCCTCAGTGGTGGATGGCCACGAGCCCTGCTCCACCACTGGGATGTTCATTTCTGCACATCTGGGGATGATCAGACCCATCACGGAGGTTTCAGTAAAGTGCCAGCCCTGTGGCCATGGGAAATTCACCTTATCCAAGAGGGAATCACACCTGGAATGAACTTTGCATTTCCTGGTGTTTGAAGATCTCTGGAAGATCTGGTTCAAACCCCGGGGATGTGAGGGGCTCTCTCTGCCCCTGGCTGAGGTTCCTTTGGGGTCTCCACCAGAGGTTTGGGGATTTTCCCCCTAAATATTGGTGCCTCCACACACAGCTATCGCCACTACATTTTTAGGGAGTTCATTGGAAGCTGTTCTTGCCCAAAGCTGCCCTGAAGATCTCCCCTGCCCTCTGCAACCCCACATACCTGGAGCTGAGTCCCTCCATGCCACCCCCACCTGTGACACCTCCACTTCCCCTTGGCTGTCCCTTCCCTGTGCCTTTTTTCACTGAAACAAGGTAAAACTTTGATTTTAAACTATTCAAACACTGTCTTGATTATTTTTTCCCCCCCTTTATGTTAGGCATCTCCTGCACCTGTGGCATTTTTGGGATAATTACATTTCTGGTACTTTAACAAATAGTTGCAAATGAAAGGAGCGTGAGCTGAAGTCAGAGCAGATGGGCTGAATAAAATTATTGATTCAGGAAGAATACCAAGAGAAATAACCTCCCATTTTAGGGCAGGGGAGAAGAGAAAGGACAAGGGAAATTAATAGTTCAGTTATCCTCAGGAAAAATTCCATGAACTCAGATGTAGAAGTAGTGGAGGCTGGGAGAGGAGGGAGGGGAGGAAAGGCAGAGAGGGAGAGGTTGAACATGTCGGAGGGGCTCTGGGAGCAGCCCAGCTGGGAGGAAAAGGGCAAATATCCGTGCTTCTGCCACTGGAGGTGTTTTCCACGCTGCTCAGCAGAGCCCCAGAGCGCCCAGGGAGTGCAGTGGGTGACAGCTCCCCGTTCCAGGCTCTGACTCAGCCAGTGCCCGGGAGCTCTGGGGTGGGGCTGTCCCCACAGGTGGCTGCAGAACATCTCAC
This sequence comes from Regulus satrapa, assembly GCA_013396955.1. Taxonomy (NCBI): domain Eukaryota; kingdom Metazoa; phylum Chordata; class Aves; order Passeriformes; family Regulidae; genus Regulus; species Regulus satrapa. The sequence goes on along the minus strand of VWZN01003769.1, from coordinate 84,968 downwards.
TGGGGTCTCTCGGAGCTGGAGCATCCCTGGGGCCATTTCCTGATGTCCGAGGCTCTTTGAGTTTCTCCACAGCAGGAGCTCAGAGAGGAGGAGCTGGGGTTGGCTCCTCTTGCCTCCGTCCCTTTGGCCTCGTGCTGCCAGCTTGAGACAGCCCCAGCCTGGGCGGGCAGCAGGAGCCCCTCCTGCACCTCAGGAGCTGCCTGAAGATCGTGGCCCTTGCAGCTTTCCCTGGCATTTATCCCACAGAGCTGTGGCTGTTCAATCAGCGGAATTACTGCAGCGCTCCAGCCAAAGGAGGGACCAGACCTCTGCACTCATTTCCAAGTTCCTCGGGGAACTGCTTCAGGCTGGAGCGGGCGAGGTCGGGAAAGGAATGGACGCCTGGGACCTGTCATGGAAGGTCGTTGTTAAATGCTGCCATGGAAGCATTATTGCCAGGGTTTGTTAGCACGGGGCCAAGGGCAGAGATGGATTTTCTTTCCAAAGAGAGCTCCAGCACAGGTTCAGGGTTGGACTGGGGCATTTGTGTGCTCAGAAGGGTTGGTGGTGCGGGCCAGAGGCAGCGCGGTGTGCAGGCTGGCGGTGGCTCTGCCTGATGTGTGCTGCTCCAGCCCTTCCTGCAGCCTGGGGCACAACTGCTGCAAGGAGCAGGGCTCAGCTTCTCCATGCAGGGAAAGCCAATTCCTTATTCACACAGCTCATCTTTACACGCTTCTCCCAGACCTCACATGTAACTCTGGCTAGTAGTTTCCTTGCCACCTAATTCACTGGTTAAAAGGTGTTTTGTGGGTTCGTGCTAAGACTCTCTTTCACTCAGGTGTTTACAGATTTCCTTTGTGGATTAGCCTGGACTGATCTGGATTTTTTTCTGCAGGTGTAAATTTATTTTGCTTACCAGAACAGATTGTTGTGTTAACTTCTCATTCCCAAGGTTGTTTCGCATGAGAACTTAGCTGCCCTTAGAAGAAGCAACAGGCTAGCTGGTCATTTTAACAGAGCAAGGCCTGATTTTATAAGGCCTTTCTTTGATGACATCTTGTACCTGTCTGCAACAGAGAATATTCCAGGTGTTTTTTGTGGAATATTCCAGGTGTTCATTGCAGAATATTCCAGATATTCATTGCAGAATATTCCAGATATTCATTGCAGAATATTCCAGGTATTTTTTTGTAGAATATTCCAGGTGTTTTTTTGTAGAATATTCCAGGTGTTTGTTGCAGAATATTCCAGGTGTGTGTTGTAGAATATTCCAGGTGTTTGTTGTAGAATATTCCAGGTGTTCATTGCAGAATATTCCAGGTGTTTTTTTGTGGAGCTGCAGCAGGACAAGGACTTGGGGGGGTGCTTGGTCACAGGCTGGACTCGATGATCTCGGAGCTCTTTTCCAACCTCAATGATTTACAGGCACCATGTCCAGGAAAACTTCTGGAGGATGAAAACTGCTCCTGGTGCAGGCTCTGCAACGGAACCCCCCAGTCACAGAACATTAAGAGGATCTTCTGTGCATTTGACAGTTCATACTTTGAGCCACTCGGGACGTTCAGATGCCTGCCCTGCCCTGCCCTGCCCTGCCCTGCCCAGCCAGCCAGGATTCCCACTCTGAAATTTCCCCAGCTGATTTTAGCAGCTGCCCCTGGAGAGGTTTCAGACCCCATCTGCTTTGCAGATGAGCAGCACAGAGAGCTCCTGAGCTGGGCAGCTCCATCTCCTGCCAGCCCCAGCCCGTGGTGCCCTGGGCACGCCGTGCCTGGGTGCCCCTGGGCAGCCGAGCTGGCAGCGGGGCTGGCTGAGGCTGCTCCCGTCCCCGGGCACAGCAGAGCCCTGCTGGGATCCCCCGGGCCGGCAGAGCCGGGCCCCAGCCCAGGGTGCTCCTCGGGCTGCCCCTGCCAGCTCTGCTTGGTCGGGCAGCAGTGCCCACCCTGCCCTGCTCCCGCTGGAGAGACGGGTGGGGAAAGAGAGCAGGACCGTTGGAATTTTGGGCACAGAGGATTCCAGGATTTCTGTGCCCACTGAGCCCAGGAGAACACTGCACTGAGCTGGGGCCCTGGAGAAGGCTCCAAAATTGAGGGATGGCTCTGGGATTGTGGGGTGGGGTTTGGAGAGAAGGCTGTGAGAGCACAGGGGCAAACTCCGAGTTGAAGGTTTGGGACACAGTAACAGATATAAAGAGAGATGGAGGCTTTAGGGTGTTGGCCTGTCCTTCATTTCACCTTCTTCTTCCTCTTGGCTTCGGGTGATGCTGTGGGGTTATTAATGCAATAATATTAAAAATATTTCATTTACTAATAGAATTAATTTGAGCAGGTTCTTCACTCTACAGGGGAAATGTGGAATTGAATTTCCTTTCTTGTACCCAACTCTGGCCATGAGAAGTTCTGTTTTGGAAGGAGGATTGGATAATGGTCAGGGAAGAGGTGTCCCCAAGGGCTGGTTTGTCCCTCCCTGGATGCTCCTCAGGAGCAGCTCATGGAGCTACAGTCGACACGGTTCGATGAGGAAAAGAAGAGCTGCTTTCCCCATTTTCCTGGGAAGAGTCATGCAATATTTGCTCCAACACATTTTCATGTTTTAACAATTCTTATAACAAGTTTATCCTAAAAATATCGGAAATAGGGGATATAGATATTGCATGAGTAGGTTATGTAAGCAACTTGGTAGAATAATTTAGGAACTCATCGGGCCTTTTCATGCTGAGTACCAATTCGGAAGATTTGAGCAGAGAAAAAGCAGCACTTCTTCTTCCTGAAAAGAAGGAAGAATACAGAGGTGGTGATGTCCTTGCAGCTTTTGAGCAGCTGGGCATTGGGAGGGCGCATCCCCATCCCTGGAGGTGTCCGAGGAATGCCCGGGCGTGGCGCTCAGGGCCACAGCTTGGATCAGTCAGGGAGGGCTTTCCCCACCTCAGGGGTCCCAGCGGTGTTGAGCGAGGCAGGAGAACACTTCCCACCCTGATTCTGTCGCTCGAGCAGGAGCAGAAGTTTCCAGCCTTGCTCCGGGTGGTCTGGTCTGGCTGGAACTCACCCCAGCAGGGTGATGGGAACAACTGGGAATTGCAGATCCCAGCAAACCCCAGCCCCCACAGGAAATATTCTGGGAGATATGAACAGAAGAGTGCTGGCAGGATTTGCATCTCATTAGATGGCTCTGATGTAGTTAATCTTAGCACGCTGCATCTAATTTCAGTGAGCAGACTGTAAAAAAAAAAATTAAAATACAAGGTTAAAGCTGAATTAAAAACCCAGCAGGACCAGGGGAGGCTGAGAAAGCATTGCAGACCAGGAAAGGTCAGGATAATTGTCCCTGGTGAGTTCCAGGAGTGGTGGCACTCGTGGCATGGCCCTGGGGAGCTCCTGCAGAGGTTTTTGGGACTGTTTGCAGAAGGTGATGTTGGCAGAGCAAAGTCCTGAGGTGTTCCTGATCTCTGGCCAGGGCGTGGCTGCTGAATTTCGGGAATTGGGATTTGCACCAGGCAGCAACTAAACAAAACACAGATTTCTGCTTGATGAAAAGGTGGAATTCAGTAATAAGAGTGAAAAGATAAAGGAAGGGTGGCATCTTTAAATTTCAGCTCCCCAAAAGCAAAGTGAAAGCTGCAAAATAACTCAGGAATAAATTTTTCTTTTCTGGATTTGTGTAAAGCTTTTTTATCACCTTATGTCTTTCTGGAACTCCAACTCTTCAGGAACAAATTTGTTAAACAGTTGGCAAAAAAANAGGGGTCCCTGCCACAGCAGGGGTGGCTCTGGGGGGGATTTGAGGTCCCTTTAACCCAAACCATCCCATGGTTCCATGATATTGGAGATGAGGAAGGATTTCTTCATGGAAAGTGTTGTCCAGCACTGGCACAGGGAGCCCCCAACATCTGAGATGCTCAGAGAGCCGTGGGTGTGGCACTTGAGGATGGGTTGGCACTCAGACCTGCCGACCTTCTAGGTCTTTTCCAACCTTAAAAATCCTGGGAAGCGCCAACCAGGGGAGCACCGATGTTCCAGGCCCACACTGGCGGGGATTCACCTTCATCCACTGCAGCAGTGCCTGCAGTGAGCGCTGCTTTGCATCTCAGGCTGCAGCAGTGTTGGTGCTCCCCGGGCAGCTGATCTCCCCCTTCGATAGTGGCGCTCTCAGATATCCACCAGGCTCCTCCTTTATCTCTTCCGAGGAGTTTTCCCCTCTGAGAGTATTTTGATGCAGCCAAGTGATCCCACAGGCAGACCCTGGAGTTCATTAACGTTATCAGAGATTTGTGTGGGGATGGCAGAGATAATTCCAAGTGTCTGCAGAAAAATCCGCCTTTAAAACAATAATTAACTCCAGCTCTTGCTTGGCTCAGAGTTTATCAGCGGGGTGAGGCTGAATTGGTTTAATTTTTATTTTTAAAGGGATTTTTGGCTTCCTTCTCAAAGCCTCGATGACCTCTAACAAATTCAACCCGGCTCTGCTCCTCCCGGGAGCTCTGCTGGAGGTGCAGAGGGACGAGTTGCCAAAGCTGAGCTTTAGGGAGTGCTTTGGTCACCGAGGGGCCCGTTCTGCCCTGGGTGGCACCGGGGGACATTTCCAGGAGCGTGGGCTGAGGTTCCCCTCGGGCTGCAAAGCCCTGGGGCAGACCCGGCTGTGTCCGACTGCTGGAATTGTTCAGGCTAGGCTCAAATATTCTGGGATCAGTGAGTCCAGCCTTGGGCCAGATCTGTTCAAATCTGTTCAAATCTGCTTCTGAGAATGCTCTGACGCTGCTGGAGTGGAGGGCAGGGAGACCTGCTGGGAAGAAGAGGGCTCTGGGCTGGGAGAGGGGCTCTGTGAGAAGGGAGCGGTGCTGGAGGGTGGCACTGGGGGCCAGGGCTCACCTGGCTGGGCCAGGGCTCACCTGGCTGGGCCAGCCCTGAGCCCAGCTGGGTTTGGGATGGAACTGGAGCAGGGGGCACCAGGAGAGCAGCGGCCACTGTCCCTGGAGTCCCCAGCATCGCACAAAAGCATCAGCAATGTGTGGGAAAGCACCAGAACACGGAATCACACGGAATCCTTCAGGCTGAGAACCCCCCCAGGGCCATCAACCATCCTCCAGCACTGCCCCCGTCCCCGTGTCCCCCTCCACACGTGAATGCAGCAAAGCAGGAAAGGCTCTGGCATTTATTTGGCTGAGACTGCAGCTGGCTTTGCATTTAGTTGATGTTTGATGGGCGAGTGCTGGGGGATGATTGTTAAATTCTGGATTTCACTGGGAACGGTTGCAGGCCTTCCCTGGGCTCCCACACTTTGGGGTTTTCTAGAGCCCACTGAGCCCTTGGTGACATATTAAGCACTGCAAGCAGCAGAAAGGAAGGCACGAGGAGCTCAGGTAGCAGAGAGCTCCAACCCACTCGTCAGGGTCATAAATGCCTGCGTGAAGCCCGGGTGGTTGCGCAGCTCGGTGAATCGCTGTCCCCCGGCCGGGCTGCCCCTGTCAGGAGCCGCTGCAGAGCGGCCCAGGGGGCTGTGCTGGGTGGGTGGCAGTGGCAGGAGCTGCTGATGTGTCACTAACGAATCCATTCGTCCTGCCGGGAGCTGATGGCAGGGCTGCAGCAATTAGCTGCGCTCATCCCGTCAGCTGCTCCTCTGGGAGGGCAGAGTTTGACTCTCCGTGGCTCCTTTTCCTTCCCAAAAGAGAAAAGGAGACGGATCTGGGCTCTGGCTGGTTCCAGAGCGGTCCCAGCCCTGCTCCTGAGGCCAGGGCAGGGCAGAGTGAGCAGTGCTATGGGATTGGGGCTGCCCTTCCCACGGGGTTTGGAATAGCAGCAGGAAAAGGCCCCTCAGTGCTCCCAAAATACTTTACAGGTGCCTCGGCTAATGGAAGAGCAGAAATTAATCTTTTAAAGGCTCCTAAAAGAGAATTTTGTCTCTGTGCATCTCTTCAGTTCCCGCTTTTGAACTGGCAGGCAGAGGCTCCTCCTGGTATCCAGCAGGACGGAGTCTGTGCTCCCACATCTCCGGGAGCCCTGCCATCATCCAGGGAATTCTGCTCTCTTGGGGTCACTGGCTCTTGAAGAAGGCTTTCAAATGAGTATTACCAGCCTGAAGGTTTTTCCTTCCCCTCCCTGAAGGAGTGGGAGGCCCTGAACAGACTCCTCGATGCTCTGGGGGATGCAAGTGGGAATGGAAAGGGCCCCTGGGAGCTCCTCTCCTGGCAGAGCCTACCTGGCTTCACAGCAGGAATTCGGATGCCTTGGAAATAATTCTCTTCTAAAGAAAGAAAAATTAAGCCCAGGAAGCAAAGGAGAAGCAGTAATGATCAAAGCTGTTCAGATTTGATAGCTCGAGAATAAAATAAAAATCATCTCCTTGGCCAAGAGAGAATTTTGTCACAAACACATTTAATTTCTCCTGATTCGTGCTGCGGCTTTACCTGTGCCAGGGCAGGAATGTCCAGATCCTGGAAATCTCTGGGCAGTTCTGTGGATCAGAAAGTTCTGGAAAGAAAATCTTTCTTGTTGTGCTTTGCATTTGTTCAGGCAATGCTTTGAGCTCGCTGCTGTCGCAGCTCCGCAGCCTCGGGAGCCGACAGCAGGAGCGGGGTTATCCATAAAATCCAGCGCCCAAACTCTGGGGAGGTGCAAGGGGAATTTCTAACATTATCTCTTAAAAACTCTTCCGTGCTGTGTCTTCATTCAGACCATTTCTCTGTTCCAAACGGGCTGTTTGATTTCATTACACTCTAACATTTTATTATTAAATATACAGTGGGTGTGTAAGTGGAAACAACATGGAAATTGGAACAGTTCCTGGTGTTTTGATATCCTCCAATTTTCCCCCCAACTTATTTGTCTTGCAGGAATATTCTAAAGCAAAACTTTCCTTCCTGATTTCTATTCCTCGGTTCATGCCTCGCTCTTTGCAGGATTTCCCTTGGAAGTGAAATTTCAAACCCCAGCTGGCTTTGCTAAAAATAAACTCATTCGACCCTTTGGATTTCATTTGAATAGAGTTTATCCTCACTTGTCTCTGTGCACGGGGATTTTCCCTAAACCAGCAAATATTTGGGGGAGGTGGGAACTCTGTCGGGGCTGCTCCTGCACTTCCCGTCTTTCCCATGGACTGGGACAAAGGGGTGGGATATGTGAAAATGCAAAAGCTAAAATCCAAAGGATCTGCACCACTGGAGGAGCCAAAGGTGTTCCAGACTGGCAGGAGGAGTCTGGCCACAGCACAGCTGTTGAATCAGGATGCAAAAGTTAAGGAAAGAAGGTTAAAAAATCCGGGATAGAGGAAGGTGTTCCTGTCCATGGCAGGGGGTGGAACAGAGTGAGCCTTAAATCCCAAACTGCTCTGGAATTCCTGCACAGCTTTGCTGCCTGGAAGTGAATTTGTGGGTGGGGAAGGTCCTCAGTCCAAGGGTGAATTTCCCTGGATTCTGTAAGCCCAGGGAAAGTTATCCCTGCTCATGGTTTGATGGGAATTCCTTAAATTTCTGCACTCTGGAGAGACATTTGAGGGGGATCCCACGGGTTTCGGTGGTGCCTTGGTTCTGGCTGCTCCTGGGCTGGAGGAAAAGAGCTGGGCTGCACTTGGATAAAAATGGAAATAAAAGTGGGGTCGGGTCAGATGGACACGGATCAGACCAAGAGAGAAACGTGTGTGGGAGATGTGGATAATTGAACACAGCCTTGTGGAGAAGGGCCTCTGGATGGTGAGGATGAGGAAAGGAAGGACAGATGGATGTGGATAATTGAACACAGCCTGGTGGAGAAGGGCCTCTGGATGGTGAGGATGAGGAAAGGAAGGACAGATGGATGTGGATAATTGAACACAGCCTGGTGGAGAAGGGCCTCTGGATGGTGAGACTGAGGAAAGGAAGGACAGATGTGATCGGACTTACAGGTGAGGCGTGTGGGCTGAACACGGAAATATCCCAAAAATGCTGATCCATGGGGTGGAGAGGGATGAAAACCTTTGTGTTGACAGCCCAAGGATTTCTGCTCTGCCTGCAGATGCCGTCAGGGAATCACTGTCAAAGCTGCTCCTCTCCGTGGCCAGGGCAGGGCTGGGCTCAGCCCCTCTGAGAGCTCTCCCCACCTCTCGTGGGCCCAGAACGGGCAGAAAGCTCCTCAGCTAAATGAGGAATGGGCAAACTGCAAATGCTTTGGTTCACCATTGCACCAAGCCATGCAGGTGAAACGCACTGGAAATTCAGATGAGATGTAAAAAAAGAGATAATTGAAATGTTTTGTGAGCACAGCATCAATAAAGAGTTACAAATTCTTTGATATTTACCCACACGGCTCTATTAAATGATTATCATTGCAGGCACACTTCCTCCTTATCAGATGAAGGAATCCACACCATTCAAAAGTTAGCTCTCATTTCCAAAGTAATATTGTCATTAAATTTCTGCAAATTAAAGTGGGACTCCCTCTGGATTTTAAAGAGATTGTGAGAAGGGAGCAGAGCCACCACAGCGAGCACAGGCTGCATCTGTATCAGGCTCTGAAAGCTGAAACCTGCTGCCAGAATCCTGCGTGGTTTCCACGTCTTTGGAATATTTTATACTTCGTGTGTAGGCAAGGAAAGGCTGAGAATGGGTAGAATTCCTGTGGAAGTTTTAGAAGCAGAAACTTTATTAATAATTAAAGGGAGTGGGTACAAGGCCAGGCTTGACCGAATTGGTGCCCTCCAGGACCTGACGGAAATGTGGAGAGCATTTCCAAGGGATGGAGGGACAGGACACAGGGAATGGCTCCAGTGCCAGAGGGCAGGGCTGGGTGGGAGATGGGGAACTGGGAATTGCTGGCTGGGCTGGAATTCCCAGAGCAGCTGTGGCTGCCCCTGGATCCTGGCAGTGCCCAAGGCCAGGCTGGAGCCTGGGGCTGGAGCAGCCTGGGACACTGGGAGGGGTCCCTGCCCATCCAGAGGTGGCTCTGGGGGGGTGTTTAAGGTCCCTTCCCACCCAAACCAGTGTGGGATTCCATTTTGGGAACACAATTCCCAGCGGGAGATGCCCTGTGTGGCACCAGGGTCCAAGGCAGGAGCCAGCATTGCCCAGGAGCAGGGAGGGGTGCCAGTCCCCCCCATTCCTCGTGCCTGGCTGCCTGTGGAGGTCAGGGAGCTCTGGGCCTGCAGGATGGAGTTTCCTGCGGGGGCTGTTGGATTCTCCGGGGAGGAAGGTGCTGATGTGATTTGCTCACACCCTCTGCACGTTTAAAGTACCGTGGCACAAAACTCACCTGGGCTCTTCAGAACCTCTGGGGAACACCTGAGCCTGCTGCAAACCTTCCCAGAGCTGCCCTGGCTCTCTGTTGCTGTGGGAGTGAAGCCATGGCTGGGACAACACTGAGACCCAAACAGGGAGAACTGAAATATTTTCATCTCTGCTGAGCACATTTCCTTGTGCTTGGGAGTGCATTGTCTGACTTCGGCTGGAACCAGCACATGGGGCAGGAGAAAAAGGCAAATCCACTTGTGGGGAGCTCCTGTCCATGCACCACCAACGTGAAACCCCCGAGTCCTGCAGGCAAAGACAGCTGGGCTGCTGCAAAATATTCCACTTTACGATCCGCCCCAACACTTGGCAAGGGACGAAGCAAACATTGGCTTCTGTCAGCCTAAATGTTTCCGAGGGCTACAGCCCCCAGGATCCCCATTCGGGGTGCAGCTGGCCAGGGCAGAGCCACCAAAGTCTGCAGATGAAATGGTGCCATTGGCAGGCTCCAGCGCCTGCTGCGCGGCCGCAGCCCCGTCCCAGCTGGAGAGGGCTCGGGCCGGGTCCTGCGGGGCCCCCTCCTCGGCAGGATACGCCACGGTGCTGTGGGTGAGGGCGGGGGGCAGCGCCTGCTGTGGGACGGTGGGAAGGGAGGATTTCAGCCGTTCTTGGCCTCCCCTCCTTTTTGTTTGGAGGTTCTCAACAGTAGCTGGGTTTCAGTCGGGTTGTAGGGTCTTTTGGAATGTGTTGGGGGAAGAGGGATTGGATGTGGTTTGGGTTGGGTTTTGCTTGCGTGGAGGGGTTAGGTTGGTTTGGTTGTACGGAGCTGGGATGAGTTGGAAGGAAAGGGATTGGTTTTGGATTTGTTTGTTTGTTTGTTTTTACTGTGTGTATGGTTTTGGTTGTTTGTTTTTTTAATGTGTGTATTTATAGAGGTGTGGGGGTTTTTTAACATTTGTTTGTTAGTATTTATTATTTTTGTGGGTTTGGTTTATGCTAAATTAAAATATTTTACTTTCTTTTGCTTCTGTGAATATGGCTTTTTTGTGGCTGGCACCAGGAGCCCTCTGGGGACGAGTGTACCCGACACAGGAGCCACGAGGGCTTCAGGGAGAGCTGCAGCCTGCAGGCCTTTCCTGTGGCTCAGCGTCCCCCAGCGCGTCCCCGGGGCGCAGGGCTGTGCTCCCCAGGAGTGCCAGTGCCAGGCTGGGGAGGCCACACGCTGCCAGGGGTGCCCTGATGTCCCCAGGGCACGGTGGCATGGCCAGAGCCGTGACCTCTGAGCAATGCCAGAACAGGATGGTTCTGCTGGGAAGGGACCTGAAATGCCACCCAGGGGTGACCCAGGGACCCCTCCCCTGTGCCAGGGTGTCCAGCCTGGCCTGGGGCACTGCCAGGCATCCAGGGCCAGCTCTGGGCACCTCTGCCAGGGCCTGCCCAGGGTGTCCAGCCTGGCCTGGGGCACTGCCAGGCATCCAGGGCCAGCTTTGGGCACCTCTGCCAGGGCCTGCCCTCCCTCTGAGCGAAGAACTTTAACTGGGTCAGGGCTGCAGGGACAGCCCCAGGTGGGGTGAGCAGCGGAGGGGTCCGGGACTGCAGCAGGACCGGGGGTCCCCCTGTCCCCCCAGCCCCGTGGGGTGGCAGCGGCTGGAGGAGCTGGGCTGGGGCCTCCTGCAGCTGCCAGCAGAGGCAGGAGGATGAAAGATGGAGCACGGACCGTGAGTGGTGGATCAGCTCCTCAGGAGCTGCGGGAGGAGCCCCCAGGGCACACCGCAGGGCTCAGCTCTCAGCTCCCTCCCCACGGTGCCTGCAGCTGAGTGGGCTCACCAGGGCGGGCTGAGGGGGAATTTCGGAATGCACACTCCTGTCACTGCTTTCCCCTGGTGCTTTGGGCCCTCATGGTCAGGATTCAAGGATGGAATTCTGTCCCTACGGACCGCAGCGCGCTGGGGGGAGCCCATGGCTGGCGGGGTCTCTTTGGGGTGAGCATGGGAGAGCCCCTGGTGGAGTTTGCTCTCCAAAGGCTCTGCAGCCCTTCCAGCTCCAGGGGTATTTCTGTTCCTGCCCGCAGCCCCTCTCTCAAATGGAGGGACCAAGAGTGGCAGGGTTGAAATCGTGTGACTTTAGGTGATGTTTTCATCCACTTTCTGGCACGTGGCATCAGCAGCAATGCATCAGCCACTCACTCCAGGCCAAACCCACTGAACTGCAAGGTGTCTGATCCCCTGCTCTGGCTCTGCCTGGGGCACAGGGATTGCCTCCTGGAATTTCTCATAAAGAGAGGTCACGTTTCTATTTGAAAATGAGACTTTTTCTACCTGAAATCCAAAGAAGCTGGGTTTGGAAAGCAGATGTAGGGAAGCAAAATATAATTTCTCCCATCTCTCATTATCCAGCTGTGCTTGGGCTGATTCCTCAAGTCTCCCCAAATTTTCAGGCTGGGTCTGAGGGTTCAGGCCATGTCCCAGAGCTCCATGCCAGGGAAGGATGTGCCTGACTCCTCCTCCCTGGGGCCCTCTGGGTGTGCAAACACCTCCTGAGGGGTTTCTCAAACTGCTGCTGCTAATTGGATTGATCAGATGCTGATTGATCAGCCTCCTGCTAACGAAGTGTTGGTGAGGCTGCAGCAGCTCCTCATATTGGGAATTTTTCGCCGGCCCAGCCAGCTCAGAGCTGCTGCCCACAACATCTTGGATGGGATTTTATTTTGAGCCTCAGTGAAACTCGAACGGGAGGAACTGGGAGAGCCTGGGGGCTGCCCCTCGGCGAGAACACGGCCCCGTTTGCTGCAGGGCATCACTCCTGCAGGGCAGGGGGAGGCAGAGATTCCCAGCCCTCCCCAGGACACTCCAGAGCCGCCCCGGATCCCTGCGCTGTCAGGGTGTTTGCATTTATCCCGTGGAAGAAATGGGCAGGCCAGGGGCCGGGGAGCCTTTTTGCACATTTCTTGCTGAAGGGATTGATCTGCACATTAAAAGAGCTCCCACCCACGTTGGTGTGAGGAATGAGCTCCCCTGGCACAGCTGACACCGGAATTAGGGAGCAGCTTCCGCGAGGCAGCCGTGAGGAATGGGCTCATTTCGGTCTAAAAATGAGATGGAACCTACTGGAGGGTTGGGTTTTTTTGCTNTCTTTTTTTCCCTCCAATTAGGAATGGTCGAGCCGTTTGAGGTGAGATGACAACAAACTTGCTTCCCATTTAATGAGCTCAAGCTAATTGGAGTTGGGGTGCCAGTCAGCCTGCGCAGCCACGAGGAGCAGGGCTGCACCTGCATTTCAGTGGGCTCGGAGCAGGGCGGCCCAGGTGCTTTCCTGGGATTTGCAGCGACCCGCGGGCGTTGGTCTGAGCATGCACTCACTGCAGGCTGGTTTAAAAGGAGTACCTGGATTTAGCCCTGTGCAGCAGAACTTGCAATTGCTTTTTTAACCCCCGCAGAACCTGAGGCAGCGCCCAAAGCTTTGGGAACGCTGCAGAGGGAGGGCTGCGGGTCTGGGCTGAAGGAAAGGCGCATTTTAGCAGTCAGCAGGAGCCAGGCTTTAGGATGGGCTCTAAAATGGGCTTTTCTCTGGGCGTGTAGATTATGTGAGGTGTTCAAACTCTGTAACATCTGTAGGATATGGTGCTGGTGACAGGATGGAAAGTTTTTCCCTCTGAAGCTTTCCTGAAGGGTTTTTCCTTCAAGGAGCAGGCGTAGCCCGAGGAGTGCCAGAAGTGGGGCGGCTCCCCCAGAGCTTCCCTCACATTTCCTTAGCAATTCCCAGCTCTGGGCTGGGAGGCTGAGCAGGGCAGGGGTGAGCTGGTGGGTCCCTGTGCCCAGGGGTGCCCGGGGAGCAGGGGGGGATGTGGCTCCTTTGCCAGCCGGTGCCACGGATGTGCCCCGGCAGCAGGTGAGAGATGGCTCTGCCAAGGCTCCGCACTGGGACTAATTAGGGTGAGCAGTTCTCCTCCGCTGCCATCCCTCACAGCAGCCTAATTGGGAGGCAGAGGCATTTTCACCTGAAAGGATGAATCGGAGCTGATGAATGTTCAGTCCCAGCCGTTCCCTGCTGCAGGGATGGCCCCGGCTGCACCCAGGGATCGGGCTGGGAGGGGCCACATCCACGTGGCTCTGATTAATGGGAATACTTCAATTAAGAGGCTGGAGAAGTTTCTTGGCTCGGAGTTTGACTCCTCTGCTCCTCGGTGAAACTCTGCGGAGCTTTCCAGAAGGCAGAAAATGCCCTGCTATAGGGAGTGCTGGGCAATATCCCAGAATCCCGGAAGGGTTTGGGTGGGAAGGACCTCAAATCCCACCCAGAGCCACCCCTGCCATGGCAGGGACCCCTCCCACTGTCCCAGGGTGTCCCAGGGTCCAGCCTGGCCTTGGGCACTGCCAGGGATCCAGGGGCAGCCCCAGCTGCTCCGGGAATTCCAGCCCAGCCAGCAATTCCCAATCTCCCATCTAATCCCTCTTTTCTGGAAAAAAATCTTTATTTAATATATTTTAAATGTTCTTTTATGCAGAGAGGGAAAATCCTTTTGGTTTTTTTTACTGCTTGAGATCAGCATCGGTCTCCAAGAAATTGCTGCTCATTTTAGGGCCTGTGTCTGATTTATCCCCCTGGGATAAGGGCAGAGTTCATCTGGGAAACTTGGGGCTCAGGAATTGCATTTGGAGGATCTGTGGAATCAGATGAAAACCAGAGCAGGGCCAGAGTGAGGGAGCACCTTCCCCCCATCCTGTCAGGGTCCCTCCAGAGTGTCTGTAAGGAACAGGTCTTGTATAAAAAAGATAAAACAGTGCTCGTTAAAAATGTGCAAAACATGTTTATCTAAATGCCTCTCAAGGAGATGCTCATGTCAACAACCTGAATTGCTAAGATGTAATGCCAACACCGAGTTCCCTTTCCCACATCCCCTTCTCCCCCCACTCTGAGGGAAGGGGTCCATGGGCTTCCCAACCAAGCTGGATCCAGATCCACAAACCTTTCTTAAAACCACAATTATTTTGAAGCGTGTGGAGCATTCCAGCAGTGCCCCCGGCCCTCTCTGCAGCAATGAGCAAGGTCACAGTTAACGTGCTGGAACTTCCAATAATGGAGCAAGGAATGGAGCAGGGCTGGGCAAAAGGAGCAGCTGGATATTTCCCTGCCTCAATGACTGGAAATGCTGTCTGCTCCTTGTAACAACAAGCACCAAGGATGCTTAAAATTCCCAGGCTCCCATGTGTTGCACTATTTCTCAGGAATAGCAGAGAATTTTAAGTAGGTTTTGCACAAAATGATCAGTTTGCAGAGAACAGCCTTGGGTAGTGCTTTAAAAAAATGAAAGAAAAATCATTTGAAGAGCAAGGGAGGTAAAGGACAGAGTTACTTCTACCTCATTTAATTTTTCTGGAATCACTGAAAGTGAACTATAGGTTGCTCAAGTTCAGGCAGAAGCAGAGCAGGGAAAAGTTCTCTGCCATGTGCACGGGCAGCCCTTGGAAAGGTTCCCAGGCTGATCCCAAACCAATCTGGCTTTTCTGTGCAAATCCTGAGGTGTCAGGGGCTGCTGCAGGATGGGATCTGGGGGGATTTCACCCCAACTTCACCACTTCCACTGGATTGGGCCGGGGGGAGGGCTCCTGCGCTGGAATATGCTGATTCCACCCAGCACCCGAGGCCTTGGGATTTCGCTGGATCAGGAGCCCAGGATGAAACTCCGTGGCAGAATTCCATGGTCTCAAATCTGGCAGGAGTTTGTCCAGTCACTCATTTCCCCAGGAATAAATATTCACAGGAGCCACCGAGGCTGAAGGGCTCACAGTGGTCCCTGGGCTGCCGGGGAAGCTGGGAGGAGTTGGCACCAAAAAGAATTAAAAATAAGGATATTTCTGGATGGAGATGAAGATTCCAGGGGTATTTCATTAGTAAGAGCGTGGATGGGTGTGGAAAGGAAGGAAATATTTTGGGTCTCGTTTGGCAGCCTGCCCACTGTGGGACTTCTGAGCCTGGGGGATTTTCCAGCCCCAGCCTGGTGGGGCCAGGTCTGGCTTTAGGCAGAGAAGATGTTTAGAACTTGTTCTCTTTGAATATTCATGTCCTTTACAAAGTGCTCGTTTGTAACCTGAGTCACTCCTTGGGCAAAGAAAAGGAAACAAAAATCCGCCAAACCTTAAGGAGACCATAAATCCCAGAGCGGTTTGGGATGGAGGGAGCTGAACCCCCACCCAGAGCCCCCCCTGCCATGGCAGGGACACCTCCACTGTCCCAGGCTGTCCCAGCCCGGTGTCCAGCCGGGCACTCCCAGGGCTGGGATATCCACAGCTTTTGGTGGGCAATCTGCTCCCAGTGTTTTCCCACCAGAGGCTGATTCCTGAGGCCTGGCCATCCAAGGAAAAGAGGGGTTTTTCTTTTCTCCTTTTTGACTTTAAACATAACTCCTTCCTTCCTTCCTTCCTTCCTTCCTTCCTTCCTTCCTTCCTTCCTTCCTTCCTTCCTT
>VWZN01003769.1:27961-44790 GCA_013396955.1 Regulus satrapa | reverse complement strand
CTCGTCCCTCTGCGCCCCAGAGCTCTCTGAGCGGGGGTTTGCTCACGGCCTTGTCCCTCTGCGCCCCAGAGCTCTCTGTTTGAGGGGGCTTTGCTCATGGGCTCATCCCTCTGCGCCCCAGAGCTCTCTGTTTGAGGGGGTTTTGCTCACGACCTCGTCCCTCTGCGCCCCAGAGCTCTCTGAGTGGGGTTTTCCTCACGGCCTCGTCCCTCTGCGCCCCAGAGCTCTCTGTTGGAGGGGGTTTTGCTCCCACGGCCCACTGCAGGGCAAGGGAAGGTGCCGTGCTGCTGGCCTCCCGGGAGCAGCCCCGTTATCTCCCGGGGGCACATGCCAGCAGCCGGGAATTTGGAATGGGGAAATGGGGAAATCATTTCTCAGCGCCCTGCGCGGGCTGCGCTTGGCACACCAACTCTGCCCAGCAGCTCAGACTGCAGGAAAAGCTCTTTAAAGTGGGGTTTTTGATAGGTAATGGATTGTCAGCGCTGGCTCCCGCATCACAGCGGGGGCAGGGGAAGATGTGACACCCCCCGTTTTTCCTTTATTAGAGGGTAAATACCAAAATGAGCTGATGAGAGCCTATTTATTTTTGTGAGGAAATAAACAACCGAAAGGGCAGCGGTTTATGAGATGAAAGCTAATACAGCTGGGCCCTGGTTTGGTGAAAGGCTGTCAGAAAACAAAGCAGAGATTTAATGGTGGAGGTGTTTTGACGGAAGCAACAGGAGGTGTGTTCAGCCAGGGCTGCGTTAGCAAATGAGACTCTCGGGCGCTCAGATGGCAAAAGCGGGGGCACAGAGCAGGCCAGGGGGGTGTGAGGGTGGAACGGCTCCGCTCCCACCCTGGCTGGGACTTTTGCAGCCCTGGCCCAATTCAGACCCCCCTCAATCCGTTGCAGAATTTGACTGGATATCAAATTCCCAGTGTGACACCGGGGGTTGGCTGCAGCTCACACAGCCCTTCCCCGTCCCAAGGAGTGCCCTGGAGCTCTTACATCCCATCCTGCTCACCGAGTCTGGGCACAGAGGCCAGGCAGAAGTCCTGCCCTGGGGCCATCCCTGTCCCTGTGGTTCCTGTGCCAGTGCTGCAGCTCCAAGGGGATGGATCTGGCTCCCTCCTGTTCCACAGTCCCTGGCACTGCCCGTGGCAGCACAGACACAATTCCTCCAAGCTTCTCTCTGTTCTAAGACAATATTTTAACCTGCCCTCCTTCTAGGACACTTTCTTTGTGTGTGTTCTTCCCCTGAGGCCTGAACTGAGCATCACAAAATTGCTTTTGTTCCAGCCAGGCAATCCCGAGCTGGGGCACACAGGAATCACACGGAGTGGCTCAGCCTTGGAGCTGGAGCTCCTGAGGAGAAAACCTCCCCTTGCCTTTGCCACAGCAGGAGAGGAAGGATGGCTCCCAGCAGATCTGGAGTGGCCTGACAGAGCTGAACATCTCTAAGTGATGTTGCAAATGTCTCAGCGAAATCAGCTCCTGAGGAAAAGGAAGGGCTGGGCAGCGAGGTGGGGAGAGCACGGGCAAAGTCTCAGAGCCCCTGGAAGTGCTCTCTGGAGGAATGTTTGATGGGGCATTTATTGCATCGTGTTTTTTCATTGCAGACTCCATTTTATGATCGGAGCGAGCAACTGCACTTGGCTGTTTGGGCAAGCAGGATAGACACGGAATCATGGAATGGTTTGGGCTGGATGGGACCTCAAATCCCCCCCAGAGCCCCCCTGCCCTGGCAGGGACCCCTCCCAGTGTCCCAGGCTGCTCCAGCCCCAGGGTCCAGCCTGGCCTTGGGCACTGCCAGGATCCAGGGGCAGCCACAGCTGCTCTGGGAATTCCAGCCCAGCCCTCGCCACCCTCCCAGCCAGGAATTCCCAATATCCCAGTCCTCAATTTACCCTTCCACAGCTTAAAGCCACCTCCCTGTGCTGTGGTTGCCCTTGTCCCACAGCGATCCCATAGCTTCAGGGTGTCCCCAGCAATGGAATCTCGGCAGGGTTTTCCTCTTCGCTCCCAAGTGCTCAGCAAGGGAACAGGGCAGGGAAATGTGGGGCTTGCAGGGAGGGGTGGCATTGGGACTGCACATTGCTGGCTGTGTTGAAGGAGCCTTCCTTGCCTGCTCAGTCACAGCAGAGACTGATGGGAAGCACATGAAAATAAAGGGATTCAAGGACCTTCCAGGTGGGCTGATAATCCTGGAGAAGAGCGACGTTAGCGCTGGAATTTGGAGCATCCCTTCTATTGGGGACGGAGAATTCCAGGTGTGTCGTCCTGCCCCTAGCAGTGACTCCGAGCACCCTGCCTGCACCTGGCATCAGGACAGGCTGGGAACTGCAGTGCCCATCCCGGGGGGCTTCAAAGCCCTGTGGCCGTGGCACCTGGGGCCGTGGGGCCGTGGTGGCCCTGGCGCTGCCGCGCTGGCCTGGGTTGGTTGGACTCAGAGGGCTCCGGAGGGGTTTCCAGCCTTAACAAACCCATGGTTCTGTATCTGGGCACAGGATTCGCTGTGCCCATCCCACCCTGCCAGGACCGTCCCTGGGCTGGACAGGCGTGGAAGGAGCTGTGTCAGGGGACAGCCCTGCACTGAGCAGATTCTCTTTATTTCTTTGAAGTGTTTTGACTTTTGTAGCTCAACCAAATGTGCCTGTTAAAAAATGTAGGGTCTGGCTGTCGGTACCATTACAGATAAAGGCAAATAACTGCATTTCTTTCTTTCATCTTTGTCTCTCAAAGTGTCCTGTGCACCTCCTGGTGCTGTTAATATTCATATTTCTGTGCTCCCCTCTGATGTTTCACTAAGCTGCAGCCCTTGGCAAAATAGAGTTGGAATAACTCAAAAAGAAAAAAGCCTGGCTTGTAATTCTTCTCCTGTGTTCCTGTTCAGGTTTGGCAGTTAGACCCTGAAATTTCACACAGCTCAGGGTTTTTAGTTGACCTTCTCAGGTTCCAGTCCCCCTGCAAATCATGTCCCTGTGTCCCAAACGGCTGAGAATCCCTTTGGGCTGGGAAATCCGTGGCCAGGCTGCTGCAGAGCTGTCCAGGCAGCCGAGGGAAACCATCCCCAGGCTCCTGTGGGAGCCACGAGGAGCTCCAGGGCTTGGGGAGGCTGCTGGTGCCTCCAGAGCAGCATCACTCCCCAGGGCCTTTCAGGGCTTCTGCTTCAGCTGGGGCTGCGGGGTCCTGGAATTCACTTCACCCGCTCCACTTCCACCTCCTGGTTCCTGAATTCCACCTTTCCCTGGAGTCCAGCCACCTCTGCCTTCCCCATGTGGCATTTTTCTTCTCACCAGTGGAAAATACAGAATGTTTTGGGTCGGAAGGGACCTTCAAGATAATTTTTTTCCACTCCCTTTGTTTCACACTCATCCTATGCTTGAGTAGTTCCCCTTTTATTTCTTCCTGCATATCAGACTAAAAATTTCCAAGAATTCAGGTGAAATCCTTTTTAGTTGATCCAGCACTTCTGACTGTGGCCTTTCAAGTAGAATCTCATCTCTCCTCATTGTTTATTCTGGTAGTTCATCATTGCCATGCCAGAACATCCTCTTACTCCTTCAAAACTCACACTAATGGCTCTGCAGATTATTTTCCTTAATGATCTTTTCCTTTTGATTACTTCAAGGTACCTAATGATGCACTAAAGTGAAATATGGGTATAAATAATGTCCTGTGAATAGCAGCGATGCCCTCAAATTCTCTTTAGGTTTTTAAACTCCTTTTGTTGAACACTTTATTCCAGTGTTTTCCTCTGATTAGTTCCCACAGATGATTATGTCAGGAGCAGCCAGCAGGGACATGGATCTTCCAGCCACCCAAGCAAACAGTGGTTATTGTGAGCCCGGGCCAATTTAAACACCGTTTAATTGTGGCGTCTCAATCCCCGCTGCCAGGTTCAGGACAGCAGGATCCCGGGGGATGGCGAGGCTGGGATGGCACAGGAGCAGCAGAGCTTGTTAATTGTGGCATTAATTGCAGCAATCGTGGGATCCTGGGAGCCGTGCTGACCTTTCCCAAGGCTGCTCCGTAGGGAATCCCAGAGAGCTCTGTTTCCCTGGCTCTGCCAGACAGGAGCTGCTGAGACAGGTTAATGAAGGGGAGACAGATGAGCCACGGAGCAGGAAACCAGGGAGGGATGAGCAGGGCACTGGGGTGGCCCCAGCCCGGACTCCGCGGGACGGGGCAGAGCCTGAGCTGCTCTCATGGGCTCCGCTGTGCCCGTGCTGGGAGCGCAGCTCCAGCTCCAGGGATTTCTCTGCTCCTGCCTCTCCTGCTCAACTGGGGGAGTCCAGTGTGGGCAATCCCAGAATTCCAGAACGGATTTGGTTGAAAAGGACCTCAGATCCCCCCCCCAGTGCCCCCCTGCCCTGGCAGGGACCCCTCCCACTGTCCCAGTGTCCAGCCCCAGGCTCCAGCCTGGCCTTGGGCACTGCCAGGATCCAGGGGCAGCCACAGCTGCTCTGGGAATTCCAGCCCAGCCAGGAATTCCCAATCTGTCCCTGCCCCCTGGCAGTGGGAGCCATTCCTTCTGTTCTGTCCCTGATGAAGAAAAACGCCAAAATCTGAGCTATTTTAAAATATAAACTAATGCAGCTGGTATGAGCCCCATGGGAAGAGCAGCTTCTGGCTGGACGCTGGAGTGCCAATTCCTGTGCCTGGCTGCGTGCAGCCCGTCCTTGAGCTGTCCTTTCTGCAGCTTGCTGGAATTCCTGCACTTTGGCTCTGCCTGTCCGTGCCTGTCCCATCCATATTCTCACCGCTCTGGTCCGGAAAGACTTTGCAGTGCTGGGCAGAGGCTGGGGAGGTTTTCCCCATTTTTGGCGTGACCACGTGGGCTGGACCCTTTCACTGGATAAAGCCAACCCAGAGGTCACCGACTCGGACACCTGCAAACTCAGCTGATGATTTTTCAGAGGCGCACATTCCCATCTGCTCAGCAGATTTTGGTGGTAATGGTGTGGAGGGATCTCCTGATCTTCCCCCAGGCTCCCTTGATCTCAAACTTTTATTGGAAACCAAAAGCAAGTGGCGCCTCTGTCAGGCTTTCCCAGTGAGGAATTAATTAAGAAAGCAAAGCACACCTACAGGGACTGAGGGCTGCATTCGCTGTCAGGACTCTGGAATTAAAAAGAAGTGGAGCTATTAGTAACAGATTTATTTAGTATTACATCTTCCCCTCCAAATACTCTTTGGAAAGCCCATAAAGCCAGGCAGTCACTAATAGGCAATTTTAAGACAACTGGGTAAGTGGAGTGTGAAAGGCTGAAATGCCCAAAGGTCAGACGCCTCTGAGATTTGATTCTTCCAGCCAGGAAAAGTCTTAATGAGTAGTTTAATTATATGACAGATTAGAGCACTTTGGTTCAATGAATCCAAGGAAGTTAGAAACTGCTATTTTCCTGGGTAAATCATTTGAAAATAAGTTGAATTGTTAAAATAATCATTGACTACTTCAAAAGGTTTCCTTGGCACTCCGAGGGTGCAGCAGAACTGAAAAGGGAGCAGAAGCCTCATTGAGCTCCAAGCACTTCACTGCGAGTTTGCTTTTCCCTCTGATAAGGAGACCGTGATGGATACAAACAAGCTTTGGCATGGGAGCTGCTCCCAGGATTAATTGCCAGTGATTTCTTTGGCGCTTTGTTCCTGGCTGCGCAGTGGAGGCCGTGGCCTTGTCGCTGTTCCAGCTCACCCTGGGGCTGTGGGCGCTGCCCAGCCCTGCCAGTGCTCCTGGTCCCTGCCCCAGCCCTGCCCTGCCCAGCTCTGCTCAGCCTTACCCTGTGCTGGTGGGGCTGCCACTCCTCCCTGCGCTGTCCCGGGACAAGGCAGGGACACCTTGAGGTGCTCCTCAAGGAAATCTTTGGGGAAAGCCGAGCCTGGCCTCGGGGGCGATGCTGCTCTCCATGCCCCAAATCTTCATTGCCTGGAGCAGCCGGGGCTGCCTCTGGATCCTGGCAGTGCCCAGGCCAGGCTGGACCCCGGGGCTGGGACACCCTGGGACAGTGGGAGGGGTCCCTGCCAGGGCAGGGGTGGGATGGGATGGGCTCTAAGGTCTCTCCCTACCCAAACCATTCTGGCATCCTAACATTCCGAATAACCCAAAGTGCCCCACTGGGTCCCACTGCGGCGGTGCCAGAGCGTGTGGCTGTGCTTGTGGGGTGTTCTCAGCCTTCCTGTGGCACCATGGACTCTTCTCGTGCTGACGCAAACGGCCTCTGCGGTTTAGATTAGATGGGAGGAAGATTTTCTTCACTGAAAGAGTCGTCAATTCCTCCCACAGACTGCCCAGGAGAGTGGTGGAGTCAGGTTTGTCATCCCGTGAGATGCTTAAAACCACATGGATGTGGCACTCGAGGACGTGGCTTAGTGTGGAACGCGGTGCTGGGTTGGGGATTGGACTTCATTTTGGAGGCCTTTTCCAACCTAATCAATTCTATGATTCCCTGACATAAATGCTGCTGATTTTAGGATCATTTCATCCAGCATTAGACACCAGAGACTTTTTCCCTTAGGATCTGGAGAAGAGTCTTGTGAAGGGCAGCTGAGGGAGTTGGGAAGGGGCTGGAGGATTCCCGAGGGAGCTGGGAAGGGGCTGGAGCATTCCCGAGGGAGCTGGGAAGGGGCTCAGCTGGAGCAGAGGAGGCTCAGGGGCCCCGGTGGCTCTGCACAGCTCCTGCCAGGAGGGGACAGCCGGGGGGGTCGGGCTGTGCCAGGGAACAGGGACAGGAGGAGAGGGAACGGCCCCAGGCTGGGCCAGGGCAGGCTCAGGGTGGGCACAGCAGGAATTTCCCCATGGAAAGGGAGCTCAGGGCTGGCACTGCCCGGGGAGGGTTGCAGTGCCCATCCCTGGAGTGTCCAGAGCTGGGGGTGGCACTCGGAGCTCTGGGGACAGAGTGGGCATCGGGCACAGCTGGGACTCCACGGGCTGGGAGGGCTTTTCCAGCCTCAGGGATCTGGATTCTGAGAAACTTGGCCTCCAAAACTGCCCTGGGTCTGGAAAGGAGCCCGTGTGGGATCCTGGATTGTTTTCCCTCAGTTTCTTCCCCTACAAGCAGAACAAGCGCATCCCAAACGGCACCAGGGCTGTGGCCGTGTGTAAATAACATTTGGGAGTTCCTCCCTCCCTGGGTGACCGGCTGGAGCTGAGGCTGGTGAAGCATTTCAGGAACAGTCTCCACAGGCGTATAAATAGCACTTAAATGAGTGTTTTCCTCCTGCTTAATAACACAGCTTTATTTTTAACTCCTTCCCCAGCCAGCGGCACACGGCGCAAGGAGAGCGATGGGAGGAGGAAGGGAAACATCCCAAGAGCTCCTGAAAGGCGGGGGCCGAGCGCAGCGGAGCCATGGGCAGCGGGGATCTCCCCAGCCTCCCCCGGCAGCCGGGCACAGCCAGCGCTGCTGTCCGGAGCTGTTTCTCCGCAGGGAAGCACAGCCCGTTCCTCCCTGCAAGGCAGGCACCGCCCGCTCCCTCCTGCCGGGCCTCGGAGAGGGAACGGATCCGTTCGACTGCGGCAGAGGCTGCCGGGGCTGCCCAGAGATCACCCCGGCACTGCTGCTGCCTCTGCTGCTAATTAGCGGGGAAGGGGTGGTTAATGAAGTGGGGCATTTGCAGATGCTGGGAGTTATCTACAGCAGGCAAAGCCGCAGCTCTCGCCCTAAAGGCAAATAAAGCTCAACGTGCGAAATAAAACTTCTGTAGGACAAGATCCCTTGGGAGCCCCCGTGTCTGGAAGGAGCAGCGGGGACAGGAATGACAGAACTATGGACCGGGAGGGACCGCTGGGGTCACCCCCCTTCACCAGAGCAGGGTCCCGTGGCTTTGTCTGCCTGAGCTTGGAAGCCCCCGGGGCTGGAGGTGACCTCTGGCTGCCTCTGCCACACGTGCCTACCCCAAAGTCTTGGCTAAAGCCTCCCAAATTGTGGCTCCCGCTCCCAACCCTGCCGAGGAGAATTTGGTGGCCATCCCTCAGGTGGTGCTGGGCTGTCCTTGGTGACCTGTCCGTGTCCCCTGATGAACCACAGAATCGTGGAATCATTTAGGTTGGAAAAGACCTCCAAGTCCATCAAATCCAGCCACTAACACAGCACTGACCGTCCTGTATCCTCTTCCCTGCTGACAGCAAAGCAGTTTTCCAGCCCTGGTCAGATATTGAAAGAAGTGTAAAATCAAACTGTAGCATAAAATCTTGTAGAATATGTAATTTCTTGAGACAAACAGGGTTTTTAAATTAATGACTCTTTCTGAAATGCCTGCCTGGAGTTATGTCAGCCCTGTGCTGTCTGCAGAGTCAGGGCAGGACGAGGCACCCAAACACTGGATCCTCATTTTATCCTCAGGAATCAGCAATTCCTGCAGCAAACCAGCAGCTCCAGCCCCTTCTCCCATCCTCTGAAGCTGCTCAGAGCCTTCCTGGTCTTCCCAGAGCTCAGAGTGCACCCTTGGAATGTGCAGAGGCACAGAAGGGTTCGGCTTGGAAGGGACCTTGGAGGTTGGCTGGTGGCAGCCAACATCTGGCTGGGAGGTGGCACTGCCAGCCCCACAGCTGGGGGCACCCAGCAGCGTGTGCCCAGCTGGGATCCAGCTGTGGGGTCCAGCTGTGGAGTCCAGCTGTGGGAGCTGGTGCAAAAGGCCAGCAGCAAGCCTGTTAGCTAAAGAGACTGAGAAACAAGAAGAAGTTTACAGATAAAAAAGTTCTCTCCAAAACTGCCACCAACGAGACGGAGCAAAGAAAGAGATAAAGAGAGAAGTTTACAACTAGACAATGCATTTTTAGAAGGTTAACTGAAGTCACTGTCACTTCTCACCAACAGTGTTACGTTGATTTATTGTAGCCAATAACTGAAGTAGAAGAAATACAAACAATTAAAGTGTATAAAAATCAACCATTTTCTGTAATAAAGTAGAAGTTGCCTTCTAGGGCTAGTAGGAGTCTCTGTTCCGTGTCGTGACTGCCTCAGCAGCAACAAGATCTGGCTGTGGGATCCAGCTGTGAGGTCTGGCTGTGGGATCTGGCTGTGGGATCCAGCTGTGAGGTCTGGCTGTGGGATCTGGCTGTGGGATCCAGCTGTGGCTCCAGCTGCCCATCCCAGCGGATCCAGCTGCCCGTCCCTGTGGCTCCAGCTGCCCATCCCTATGGATCCAGCTGTGGCTCCAGCTGTGGCTCCAGCTGCCCGTCCCAGTCTCTGCAGCTCCCTGTCTCTGCCCGGGCCCTCTCCCGAGCCGTGGCAGCCGCCCGGGGTGCCGGGGCTGCAGCCTGGGGCCGTGCAGGAGCTGTGAGCCTGGAAATCATGAATGTTTTAGTGGAATTCCACCTACGTCCCCAGCCCTGAAATTCCCAGCCACATTCCAGAGGCCGCATTTTTCCGAGGGCTGCTCCCGTTCCCGATGGGGAGCGAGGACTCGTGAGCAGGGCAGCGACCACCCCGAGCCCTCCAGGGGCCAGATGAGTCAGCCCCGGGTTTGCATCGCGGCGCTGTCGGGAAGCATCTCCTGATAGGATTATAATTCATGTAAAGCTCAGCCAGGAAACACTATATAAATTTTTAATAGAGTTTTCTGCTCAATGCTTGTGTTTTGTAGTGCACGGAGGCAAATTATTTTAACTAATTTATGCCAGAGTGTGGAGCTGGTGCTTGAATTGTTTTATCTCCATCACCTGGAGCTCAGCACGACAACAAAATGCTTGCTACATGATTTTATGAACTTTGTGCCACGTAAATACTGTGTGGAAATTGCCTGTAGTATGTGATTGTCTATTTTTCTATTTGAATTTCTATTTTATCCTGCTGATTGCCAAAGAAGACAAGATTTTCTTAGAGCTTAATAATTTTATGTGGTTCTTTCAAGGCAGAAGTGAAGCGCTGGTTTTATATCTCCCTGTGTGTGGCTGAAGGTCAAAGAAGCTTCAGAAAAGTGATTTTTTTTTTTTTTTTCCAAATTCAGTGGCCCTGAGATCAGGGTTTATGGGAATCATATTGACACTTATTGAAACCTCATTTCTGTACTCATAACTTTCTGATTTGGAATTCCGTGGGAAGCTGGAGAGGTTTAATGCCCAGAGAGGGAAGGGTTTATTACCAATATCTGGAATTTATAATCTGGGAAGAGCTCCCCCGCCGCAGCCCACCCAGGCAGTTCAGCCCTGATGTTCATCCCAGGAGCTCCAGCAGCCTCCTGGGAAGATTGAAAAGCCTGGAAACGAGACAATGTCATAGAGTGCAAAATTGGCATGGGGGGAAAACGCCAGGAGAACTCCAGGGCAGAGCTGAGGGCACGAGGGGCACAGCGCTCGGATGAGGGGGATTTGTGGGAACCTCGAGCAGGAGATGCTGCTGGAAAGGGAACAACGGTGTCTGGG
Source organism: Regulus satrapa (assembly GCA_013396955.1). Classification (NCBI taxonomy): domain Eukaryota; kingdom Metazoa; phylum Chordata; class Aves; order Passeriformes; family Regulidae; genus Regulus; species Regulus satrapa. Next base: position 34,444 of record VWZN01003769.1, on the reverse strand, counting down.
ACACCTTCCTCACTTTTCCTGAGAGGCTTTTTCCTCTCTGCAGGCCCGGGAATGAAAAAGCAGGAGCAGGAATTGCAGGGCGTGGAGCGGTCCAGGCTGAGCAGAGGCTGATGGAGAGGAGGATTCCCACTGCTTACACATTCCTCACACACACAGCTGAGCAGACCTTGCCGCAGGTCTCTCAGAGTCCCTCACTGCCCAGAGAGCCTTTGTCGGGGTCTGTCTCTCCCAGGGCTGCTGCGGGATCAGGCCCAGGACACCAGGCCCCTTTATCAGCTCCACTGTCTCTGTTTTATTCCCCGAGGCTTGGCATCACACTGAGGGACACTTGGGGCACCATAGTCCATAATCCAGATCTCAAAAAGAAAGCTGGCTTTGTTAGCACTAATTCAATGCAGGTTCTGAGCACTTATCTGAGAAGAAAAGCTTTCCATGGGGAAGATTCACATTCCCAACTCTTTCAGCTGCAGAATAAGAAGTGTCTTAGTAGATTTTGTGGTTAAAGGCGATTAGATGAGATTTCATATTCTTGATTTATTTGTTTACATATTTATTTGCCTTTTAAACCTAAGGGTGAAAAAACACGAGCAGATTTTAACTTCTTTCATCTCCAGGAGCAGTAATTTCATTTCAGGCCTTGCTTATATAACACAAAGCAGTGACACTGTGGTTCCCTTCCATTTAAATAGCCTTCAATATTTATTGCATGGAGTTCAAGCCCTCCGTCCTGTGGCTCCACATGCAGCAGATCAGTCAATCGTGGAGCCAGAAGGAGCTTCAGCTTGAGCCCAGCCATAAACTTCCTGAACTAATTCCTATTTTAATGAGAGAATGGCTTTTAAGACAAGAAGTCCAGTTTTGATTTTGGATTGCCGTCAACAGTGGCTCTCAGGGGGTTTGTGGTGACAAATGTATTAAAAATAAAAGGGAAGAAATGAATTTTCTTCTTCTCCTCTCACAGCAAGCTCTGTTTCTTTCCTCAGGCTGAGTTTTTTCCTAATGATGCCACAATATTAATCTCCCACTGAATGATCTCTTCCTTAAAACTTCCTCTTTGCTTCTGATGTGAGAAAAATCCCGTCAGGCTCCAGCTTGCTGAGTTCCCTGTGTGACCCCAGGCCTTGGGGACCCTTCCCACCACACGGGTGTCCCCTGGGACTCCCAAGCACCACAGAGCCCCAAAGTCCTACAGGAGTTTCCTGGGCTGGGATTCCCAGAGCAGCTCTGGGTGTCCCTGGATCCTGGCAGTGCCCAAGGCTGGGCTGGACCCTGGGACACCCTGGGACAGTGGGAGGGGTCCCTGCCCATCCAGGGGTGGCTCTGGGGGGGATTTGAGGTCCCTCCCAACCCAAACCAGCCTGGAGTTCTGTGTTTTCCTCCCGAATCCCCTCTTGTCTCTCCACACTCTTGCACCACTGGGTTGGAGCCCGGTGTTGATGCTCCCCTGCCATGGACATGGGGTCACACCCAGAGCCAGGCGCCCCTGAACGCCCCCCACCCCCAGGAGTGCCCTCAGCCCCCCGCTCTGGCACTGGGGAAGCTTAATTAGCTTTGGCAATTAACCTTTCCTTTGGATCAGTAATTTGCATGTGCCAGCTGAGCACCCAGCTGGGGGCTGAGCTCTCCCTTCCTCCCCACCCATGGCCTCAAACCACACGGGGTTTGATTCTTCCCTGGCCCTACTGAGATGTGTAACAACCTGTGAAATGTTCCATCACGTGTGTTTAATTGAAATATTCCATCACATGTGTTTAATTGAAATATTCCATCACGTGTTTAATTTAAACATTCCATCACGTGTTTAATGGAAATGTTCCATCACGTGTTTTTAATTGAAATATTCCATTACGTGTTTAACTAAAATGTTCCATCAGGTGTTTAATGGAAATGTTCTATCACGTGTTAATTGAAATGTTCCATCACGTGTGTTTAACAGCACTGTTTCATGATGTGTGTTTAATTGCACTGTTCCACCACATGTGTTTAACTGCTCTGTTCCATCACGTGTGTTTACCTGCACTGTTCTGTTCCATCACATGTGTTTAATTGCTCTGTTCCATCACATGTGTTTAATTGCTCTGTTCCATCACATGTGTTTAATTGCTCTGTTCCATCACATGTGTTTAATTTCAGGCAGGGCAGGAGGTGCTGGGGCTGAAATGTCTCATTTCTCTCAGAGCTGGGTGAAAATCCAGGGTTACTGAAATCCCCACATCGGGGTCCAGACCAAATCCTTGGGAAGTGCCAACCACGCAATTGTCTTGGCAATGATATTAGAAATAAAATAATTAAGTAGGGCCTATTCCTTTTCTAATGAGATTAGATCAGAGCTGCTTCCATTGCGGAGGAGCTGATTGGGTTCAATTAGCTTTACTCTCAGATGTGGAGCATCTCAACATCCTTTTTGCTTTGTTAAATTAATTTAATTAGAAAACACTATTTTAATGAAACAGGATACTGTAGCTTCCAGAAATGAATTTTCATCCACAGAGTGCTTGGGAAAAATAGCAATGAAAATAATTTTGATAAGTAACTCTCAGCCTGAATATCTCTATTGTTGCTCGTGCCCTGAGGTTATATTTTTAATTGCATGTAATAAATATAACTTTATTAATTAGGAATTATCTGGAAAGGAAAGATACTTTTTTTTTTTTTTTTTTTTTTTTTTTTTTTCTGCTTGATGGTGTAGAGAGGCTTAAAATAAAATCCCTGTTCCTTGGGGTAGATAAATTTAATCCACCTTTGGTTTTTTGTTTTTAGGCTGGCAATAAAATCAAGAATACAAAATCCTGCCCTGTTTGTGGTGGGGTTTTTTGCTAACTGGAGGAGGAAGTTTTCAGTCTTTTACTGAAGAAATTTGGGATGTTTCTTATGGGATTAGCTCATGATGGGACTCCAACTGCCAGCCAGCCCAGGGTGTCCTCTGTCTTTGGTTTTTCCTAGGATCTCATTTCTTGCAAAGCCACTGGTGCTAATTTGCTGTTCCGAGGGAGGTTTGCATGAGCGCAGCTCCAGCCTGGGAGAGTGATGGGATCTGAGTCTGAGGGCTTGGCTGGAGGACACAGGAAAGGGGAAAGCAAAGCAGGGCAGGTTTTTGTCCTTTTAGCACTCTTAAATTTAAAATGACCAAATGAACAAAACCAACCCCCACATGGATTTCAGGGCCTTTCACTGGAGAGAATTTTTCTCAGTGCAGGGCCAGAGGAGCTCACGCATACGTTAAGCTCAGGAGTTTCACATGCTCCTCGATTTTGTACTTGGAGAGACTCTCCCCCCAGTGCGGGCTGTCCTCGCTGGGGTTTCCCTCACACCCCCGAGCACCCCTGGGGGGTTAAGGAATATTTGAATGCTCTGGGGGCTGCACGTCAGGGAAGACCAGAGCTGGGCGGGCTCTGGCTGCATGGGCTCCTGGGGATTTTCCAGGTGGAATTTTGGTGCCTGAAGCTCAGCCAGGCACTGATGGAGGGGGAATCACCTGCTCTGATTCCTGCTCCTCTCCAGCTGCTTTGCCTTCCCCTGACAGCAAGGACCAGAACCCATAATCCAACAGCCAAGCATGAATCCCACGGGTTTCCTTCCTTCCTAACAACACCAGAATATTCATCTCCCACTGAATGCTCTCTTCCTAAAAATAGCTGGTTCTTTTGGTTTGACCAAATTCTCATCAGGTCTGATTTCAGATATTTCCCTGCCCCATTTGCTCTCTGCAATGGGCATCAGATACAGACAGTTCTTTGTTTGGGAGGATAAATGCATTTATCCACTTAACTCCCTCAGTGTGAAAGGAGGAAATGCAGTGTCTGGAGAAAACGAATAATAGCCCTTCATTTATTAATTTACATTGAAATAACAGTGATTAGTGAATAACAGTGATCCCTGTGATCCCGAGACTCGCAGCTCCAAGAATTTGCTCCCACCACGGCTCAAGCCATGCAGGTGAAGGCTCCTGGGACGGAGCTGGGCAGGCAGCACCACTCACAGCTGGATTTCCAGCCCGTGCAGGACTCGATGATCCACGTGTGTTGCTTCTCTGCTTCCTCCAGCGTCGGGATTAACGAGCGAGAGACGGGTTCTTGTTGGGACTCGGAGGTTTATTATTCCTCATCAGAACGGGAGCTCTCAGCACACCAAGATAACAGACTAAAAATGGAGCCCAGGCTCTCTCTACGAGGCCTTTTAAGGGTAAACTAACCAATTGTCTAATGCCACATACTTTATTTTTACTTTTAACCCAATAACAGCCACCCGTGCCCTGCACTGGGGACTTCCCCACCCAACCCCACAGCATCACCCGAAGCCAAGAGGAAGAAGAAGGTGAAATGAAGGACAGGCCAACACCCTAAAGCCTCCATCTCTCTTTATATCTGGTACTGTGTCCCAAACCTTCAACTCGGAGTTTGCCCCTGTGCTCTCACAGCCTTCTCTCCAAAGCCCACCCCACAATCCCAGAGCCATCCCTCAATTTTGGAGCCTTCTCCAGGGCCCCAGCTCAGTGCAGTGTTCTCCTGGGCTCAGTGGGCACAGAAATCCTGGAATTCTCTGTGCCCGGGGCTCCAGCACACATGGATTTCTTCCAGCTGAGGATATTCTGAGCTGCTGCAAGCCAAGCCAAGCCAAGGCCAGAGAGCAGCGCAGGAGCAGGAATGGGTGTCCAGGGACATTCCAGGCTGCAATCAGGGCTGTCCTGTGGGGCTGAGGCAGATCCCAGGGGCTCCTGTCCCAGAGCACTTGGGCATTCCCAGCAGATCTCCTCATCCCAATTATCAAACTGGGCCAGGATGGGCATCCCTCTCCCCTACATTTGGAAATCTCTGTCAAAAACACCACAGGACACAAGGGCCCTTTGATTTAAAAGCAAACCCAAATCTCCACCAGGCTTCAGGCGAGAAGGGAAAACGGCAAAAGAAAGGAAAAAAAAAAACAAAAAAAACAAAGAGGCAAAGGTAGAATGAAAGGAAATGTGGGGAATGTGCCAATGCACAGCTGGGAATGCAGCCCAGGGGCAAGGGCAGCTGTGTGCCAGCAGAGAGGGGTGGCAGAGGCTGGAGCAGGGAATGCACAGAGCCCCGCAGTGCCCCGGGGCGGGCAGGGGGAGCTCCCGCGGGGCACAGGGCACGATGATCAATTCCCATCGATAATGGAATGCTTTCCATCCCCTCTGTGGCCGGGAGGGTGGCCAAGGGCAGCTGGGACAGCACAGTTTGTGCCTGAGCTGTCAGCAAAGGGGGCTGCAGACCGGGCGGGGTTGTTTGCTGTCCTCGAGGCTGACGGGGAAAGGCCGCGGGAGCCGATCACTGACCCCACAGCAGATGAGAAAAGGCAGAGGGGTGTCCCGCAGCGCCAGAGGCGGCAGGGAGGGATGGAAATGGGTCAGGGAGAGCTGGAACGGGATCAGCTCAGCCCTGGGCTGAGCCCAGCAGGGAGGGGAGCCCTGCCTGAGCCCGTGCTCAGCTGAGAGCCCACCTGCCCCAGCCCTGGGGACACTGCAGGGCCTGGACAGAGCCCAGAGGAGCCCGGGGCTGCTGCAGGGCTGGAGCTGCTCTGGAGCCAGGCTGGGAGAGCTGGGAATGTTCCCTGGAGAGGAGAGAGATCCAGGGAGAGCTCCGAGCCCCTGGCAGGGCCTGGAGGGGCTCCAGGAGAGCTGGAGAGGGGCTGGGGACAAGGGATGGAGGGACAGGACACAGGGAATGGCTCCAGTGCCAGAGGGCAGGGATGGGTGGGAGATTGGGAACTGGGAATTGTTCCCTGTGTAGGTGGGGAGGCCCTGGCAGACCCGTGCTTTAGGAATTTGCCTTTTTAGAAATCCCTTCAAGCCCTGAACAAGCAAAGCCTGCCCAGGCACCGAACGGGGGAACAGCTCTGACCCTCAGTGCCCGGCCAGCAGGGAACCAGCTCTGCCCTCTCAGGCTGGGCAGGAGCTCGCTTTTCCTAGCACACTTCAGGAAATTCACATTTCCTTGTAAAGCTCTTAAAAAGGCTTCCTGGGGTTGCTCGAGTTGAACTTTGTGTTGACCAGAAACAGTCAAGTGCTTCAAAGGGCAGCCCCTGCCTTGCTGCAGAGCTCCATGAGATCTTTTGTGTCCTATGCCAAGAAGAGGGCTTGGGAAAGGTTTTCTGAGCCAAAGGTAATGATCTCTCAAGGTCTTGGCAAAGGAGCGTGGAATTCTTAAGCTGGTGAAAAGACTGAATAGAAATAAACCCATCAAATAATGTATTAAAAAAAGCTTCGGTGAAATGGGGCTGCTTAAATGTTTAAATGCCAAGAGCGTGGAACTGAACAATCCTTAATGTCCCTCCTCGGCCTCTGAGCTCCCTCCCACCCCAAACCAGTCCGGGATCCTTCGCAGCAGCTCCTGTATCCCCTCTCCAGGCTCCCCCCTGTTCCCAGTGCCAGGGGCTCTCCTGGCCCCGATGGATCCGGGATGGATCCGGGATGGAGCCGGGATGGAGCCGGGATGGAGCCGGGATGGAGCCGGGATGGAG
>VWZN01003769.1:0-21669 GCA_013396955.1 Regulus satrapa | reverse complement strand
GCTGGGAAGGGGCTGGAGCATTCCCGAGGGAGCTGGGAAGGGGCTCAGCTGGAGCAGAGGAGGCTCAGGGGCCCTGGTGGCTCTGCACAGCTCCTGCCAGGAGGGGACAGCCGGGGGGGTCGGGCTGTGCCAGGGAACAGGGACAGGAGGAGAGGGAACGGCCCCAGGCTGGGCCAGGGCAGGCTCAGGGTGGGCACAGCAGGAATTTCCCCATGGAAAGGGAGCTCAGGGCTGGCACTGCCCGGGGAGGGTTGCAGTGCCCATCCCTGGAGTGTCCAGACCTGGGGGCGGCACTCGGAGCTCTGGGACAGGGTGGGCACAGCTGGGACTCCATGGGCTGGGAGGGCTTTTCCAGCCTCAGGGATCCTGGGATTCTCTTCTGTTCCATGGATTATGTCCTGCAGTGTCCCAGGGCAAAGAGAGATGTCAGGGAGCCCCTACACAGCCTGGGCTCATCTCAGTCGTTTGTCCCTTATTACGTTTGAACACAATCTCACAAAATCCAATCCCTGTCACAGCGAGGAAGGGGTTTTCCTCAATCCTGGGCAGGATTATTTTGTGGGAACTCAGGGCCTGTGCGGGGGTGCCTTTGCCTGTCTGGCCTTGGCTCTTGTGCACCCGATGGTCTCTAGAGCTGTTATTGAACATTAACATTATTTAGCATTAACAGGGTGCCAATGTCTTGGGGGCTGTTAAAGTCTCTGCCAGGCTGAAGGCTCCTTACAGGACCTGGACATTTTCACTCCTGGATTTTGGGTAAACAAACGTGTCTGTACAAAGTCTCTTGCAGAGCCCAGACAGGCTGAACTTCCAAATTTTGGGGAAAAATGCCAGGGTGTTATATATGACAATATAATGGTGGCTTCGCATTCGTAGGTTAGCTTTGTGTATCGTTGTATTTTACATGCATACATGTATTATTGAATTTTTATATAATACAATTTATACTAACTGTTAGCTGCTTTTGCATATTATAATGTCAGTTCCTGTATAGGCTGCATAGGTTCTATGGAAGGCAGTGTAATAAATGTATTATATCATAGGCTCTAGCAAAATGCTAAAGAGGAAAGACACCCAACCTCGAGAACCGTGTAACCAACCTCGAGAACCGTGTAAAACCATTATTTTTCTCACATCTGTGGAATGCCCTCTCCAAGTGATAAAATAACAGCGACAGAAACCAGAGCATAAGCATCCGGGAAGGAATTATCGACTCCTCACCCCCAGGAAGTGTGAAATATCAGTATGGAAACACAGGAAGAAATAAAACATGGATCTCATCTGTAGAATATCCTTCAGACAAGTCAGAGGTTAAAAGAAAAAAGAAAAAATTGCTGACAAGTCGAAAAGTTCCCAAGAATGAATAATGTGTGAAGCAGGTGAATATGCATGTGCCTCAGTACTGGGAGGGTATAGAGGAACTCTGCCCTGTATTTACTGTGTGTTCTCCAGCTGGTGGCCACAGACACGCCAGGGCTGGATGTTCTTGACTGGGGAGGAAGAAGAGCGGGCTGGGAGGAGAGAGGAGAGCCCCCGGCGGGCAGTGGGGGCTGAGGGCGCTCCTTGTGCGTCTCTGCCATTCCCGAGCCGAGAGCAGCTCCTGCTTTTCCCGTGGGAATCAAGGGTCGCTGCTGGAGCTGGGGGTGAGGGGCTGCCACCTCCAGCGCTCGGCAGGGTAGCTCTGAGCTGGATAATCAACACTGGAAAACGTGATGGAGAAAAAAAAGAGGATTTTGGGAGCTTGGCTGAAATCATCCCTGCATATCCGCTCCATCAAACTCGTGGGCAGAGGAACAGGATTTGATCTTTCCAAGGGAGGATTGTTTCAAGATCTTTGCTTAAAAATTTGGAGGTGAAGATCAATTCTTGGAGTATTTTTATTTCAGTGTGGACCAGTTGCAATCAGGTTTTTGTCTGAGCTGGGACAGGAAAACTGGGGGTGGCTGAGGGTTGCAGGAAGAGGAGGTGCAGGCAGGCAGGAGTGTCATGGAACCCCAGGAGGACTCGGGATACAAGGGACCTTAAATCCCCCCAGAGCCCCCCTGCCATGCAGGGCCCCCTCCCACTGTCCCAGCTGCTCCAGCCCCAGGCTCCAGCCTGGCCTTGGGCACTGCCAGGATCCAGGGGCAGCCACAGCTGCTCTGGGAATTCCAGCCCAGCCCTCCTCACCCTCCCAGGCAGGAATTCCTTCCTAAAATCGAATTTAAATCTCCCTTCTTCAGCCTGAAGCCGTTCCCTTTGTCCTGGCATCGCCCGCCCTTGTCCCAGGTCCCTGGATCCAGCGGGGCAATGCCCAACCCCTTCCCTGCTGTGCTCAGTGCCGTGGGTGTGGGCAGAGAACGGAGCACCCCCAGCCCTCAGCACCTGGCTGCGCATCCCAGGGCCCTCCACTCCAAGGACACCTTCGGCTGCCCCACAGCTCGCAGTGGAGACGGTCGGGAGTGGAATTTTTGGACTGCAGCCTCCCCCAGACTGTTTATTGTCGACTGTGCCGCTTCCAAATGGTGATGGGCTGGAATTTAGGGAAGCAAGATGGCCCTGACAGATGCAAACGGTGGCTCCTGGCAGCTGGAAGCTGAGCAGCTGACAGGGAAGGCATTTGCTGGGAGCTGGGAGCCCTGGCAGCGGCTCAGGCTCTAAAGCCCAGCGCTGCTGCTGGGCGGGCGCTTTACAGCGATCACGGATCATCGAGCTCCGGAATGGGAAGAGGCCTGAAATTTGGGAAGAGAGAGGGGCACAGCCATGGTGATGTGCCGTGCCTGCGGAATGTGGGGAGGGTCTGTCGGCGTTGGCAGCACCAGGGGACAGCGGCTGGCCCGGGGAGGGCAGAGCTGCCCGGGATTTGCCTGGGAGCTCAGGGAAGTGTCATGGCACAGAGCAGCAGGGAGCAGCTGGTGGAAGAGCAGATGTCCTCGTCCCTTCCTTCTTCTGCAGAGATAATGGCAGCTGGGCTGGAGCAGGGCTGGGACAGAGGGTTCGAACAAGCTGGGGTGCAGCAGGAATTATCCGTGTGCCTGAAGGCACCGTGTTTCCAACACAGCCTGTCCTCATGCGGTGAGAGCCCGTGCCCAGTGCCACCCCGGGAGCTCTGCTGAGATCAGGAGCTGGACACTCCAATATGAGCCAAGGAAATGCCCATTCTTTATCCACACTCTCATTTCCACACAGTTCTCACAGACCTCGTCTGCAGCTCCAACTGCTCCAGAGTTTTCTTGCCCATTGCTCTCCTGGCCAGCCCAAGGTATTTCCCTTGTCCATCAGCTCTCCCTGTCCCTGGTCAGCTTCCACATTTTGGTCACTGGTTCCCATGAACAGATTCCCTGTTGGATGCAGGTGCAGTTGTTTCTCCCCCAGGAATCCCTTGTTGTTCCCGAGCCCTCATTCCCGGGATGGTTTCCCAGGGGAGCTCCCAAAGCCCTCAGCTGGGCCCAGAGTGCCAAGGCAGCTGTGACTGGAGCAGAGCAAGGCCTGCTCTGCACAGCCTTCCTTTCATGCCCAGTCTCCTCGGGGACATTCCCACACTTTGCAGCGTGTGAGCAGCTCTGACACGTCCCGGCCATGGGCAGGGGCTGGGCAGGGAGGGTGCCAGCACCCCAGCCTTGCCCTGTGCCAGGCTGCTCCAAGGCACGTGGAACACTTCCAGGGATGGAGCTCCAGCACTCCGAGCCAGGCTTTTACCACCTGGTGGGATTGTCCCTGCCAGGCCTGTCACTGTCCGGAGCCATCCCGCTGCTGGGGGCTGCTCCCTGGTTTTCCTGGCTGTCCCTGGCTCCGGGGCCGTGCCAGGCTGGGGGGCTGTGCCAGAGCAGCCAAGGGCCCCATCCTTGGACGGGGGCACCGGCCATGGGGGGAATTCGCTCCCCTTTCAACGGTCCAAGCAGTGCTGGAATGGTGTCACCCGCTGGGGCTGAGGGGGGCACGGCACGAGGATGGCCGGGGCAGCGCTTCCAGCTGTGGGAGAATCCCCTGGGAATGAAATGCAGATTTCCCCTGGAATCACAGAGCCATTTGGGCAGGAAAGGGCTCCAAGGGAGTCCAGCCATTCCCCCAGCCCTGCCACCCTCACCCGTGGCCCCAGGGCCACACCTGCCAGGCAAGGCTTTGCCGGGGGGATCCTTTGGGGCACCCAGTTCGTCAGGATGAAGGAAAAGCAGTGACATAAGGGAAGAGCTGCTACAACAAGCACTCCCTACAAGGCTGCCACGGCAAGGGCTTTTAATCACAATTAAATTTCAAAGGAAGAATCAAAGCTGTGCTTGCTCCTGCACATAAAAGGGACAAAGGTTCCATTTCAGTCCTGGCCTGTGTGAGCCATTTGTACACTGGATTTTGTCGTTGCTGTGAATTTCCAGAACATTACACAAGCCAGATATTTTATATTTTCCATCCATATCTTAAGATATTTTATATCTTGCAGGACAGATGTGGCGAGGAGCTGAGACAGCCACCAAAGGCACACAGCCATGTGGATGGAGCATCCTACACCTGCTGTATCCAACTCCTGTCCTGGCACTGCTGGCCAGAGAGGACACGTCCTCCTTGTGAAAAGCTTAAATCCAGCTGTTGCCTTAAGGCCGGGATTTTAAACGGGATTAAAAAAGAAAAGCAAACCCCCCTGAATCCTGGGTGTTTACTGCGTGCCCAGGTAGTGCCAATCTCCCATTTAAATGCACGGATATCAACACAGAGCTCTCTGCCTCCTTTGAAGGCACCACCAGCTTTTTATCGAACACCTAAAATGAAATTTTAGCATTAATAAATAATGGAGGCCGATGATTTCGTGTTTCCCCCGCTCTTCTCCGGGAGCAGCGCGGGCTCCCTGCAGTAAGGGCTGGCAGGGGAAGGAGTGCCAGCCCTGAGCGATCTGCGAGCTGCAGCATCCTTGGCGGGCTCCTCTGTGCTAAACGAGGGCAAAGCTTCCCGGGGGGAAGGGAATCGCTCTCTGCTATCCCTCGGGGAAACGGGCACTTTACATCTCATTAGCAGCTCAGGAATTACCGCCTCAAGGTCGGGAAGAGCAAAATGTGGGCTAGGACCCCTGTGGAATGGCCTGCTCAGTTCTGCGGATGGGGAATTTCCTCTCCTGGCAGTGACCTTCAGGGATTAAGGCCATGGGAAATACCAGCAGAGGTTTCCCGGGGCGCTTAGCGGGGATTAGGTTATTGAGAGTGTTTATCACCGAATCCCAGACTGCTCTGGCGGGGAGTGCGTCTCTATTTTCAGCATCAATTCAAAATGGAAAGGTGTCAAAATCGGGCTAATCCCCACTGAAATGCAAGATGGGCGAGTTACCACTGCTCCTTCCTCAGATGACACCGGGACATAAATATCACACCGCAAACCCTGAGAAACGGAGATAATGGCCAACCAAGAAGAAACCTATCAGAAAATGTTTGGCGTGTTCCTTGATGCAAAGTTGAAAGTTCTTGAGAGGTATTTGGTCAGAAAGATCTCACACATTTAAACAAAGCACACAGGGAAAAATTCTGTTGCAACAGCAGGATCTTTATAGATTGACTTGTCCTCAAATCCCCCCAGTGCCCCCCTGCCCTGGCAGGGCCCCCTCCCCCTGTCCCAGGCTGCTCCAGCCCCAGGGTCCAGCCTGGCCTTGGGCACTGCCAGGATCCAGGGGCAGCCCCAGCTGCTCTGGGCACCTGTGCCAGGGCCTGACCCCTCCCAGCCAGGATTTTTCACTGGGTGGATGATTTTTCCACCATGCCTGGGGATCAGGGGGGACACTGGGGCCTTGGCACCAGGGCTCAGCCCAGAGCTGGGGACACATTTCCATTGCCTGGAGGGGCTCCAGGAGAGCTGGAGAGGGGCTGGGGACAAGGGATGGAGGGACAGGACACAGGGAATGGCTCCAGTGCCGGAGGGCAGGGATGGGTGGGAGACTGGGAACTGGGAATTCCTGTCTGGGCTGGAATTCCCAGAGCAGCTGTGGCTGCCCCTGGATCCTGGCAGTGCCCAAGGCCAGGCTGGAGCCTGGGGCTGGACACTGGGACAGTGGGAGGGGTCCCTGCCAGGGCAGGAGGGGCTCTGGGGGCATTTGAGGTTTTTTGAACCCAAACCACTCTGGAATCCTGTGACTCTGGCACAGGGGTTGTCAGGGCAGGGCTGGGGTTGTGGGGGGCTGGCAGCACATTCCCATGGGATAGGCAGAGGCCAGAACATCAATTAATAAAAGTCCCTGGGAATCAGTCCAACCTCTCTGATTGCTGCGTGGTGCCTGCAGTGCCTCTGGGCTCAGCACTCGGGGTTCCCCTGGCTCTGGGGCTCTCTCCATGCCATCAGCAGTCTGCCTGGCATCCTTCAGGGGTTCTTTGTTCCTCTTTTTGTCTCTCTTTAACCTGAACCCTTGCACAGAACCCATGTCAGGCAGCTCACGGACTCCCAGTTTTTCTCCCTGCTGTGTTTTAATTTTGCTTTACCTTCTCCCCAAGGGGCAGTGCACCATGAGCTGATGGTGAAGAGCCCCTTCCATAAGGCGCTGATCCAAGACAAAGCCTCATTTCCTTCCTTAGGGCCCGTTTTTCCTTTCATAAAATGCCTTCCCGAGCTGTCTCTTGCTGTGTTTGTTTTCTCCCAGTGCCATATGGCTCCGTGGCTGCTGGAAGGTTATAAATAATTCAGCAGCAGGAGGTGACACAAACCAGGGCCTGGCAGTGGGAGAGTCCTCTGAGCACAACTCGCTCTGGAGCACCATGACAAGGCAGAACAGAGATGGGAAAATGGGAATTCTTTGGTACGTCAGAGCTGGGATTCAGCCCGGAGGGGGGTGGGTTTAATTAGTGACTTCATTTAGAATCGTGGAGTGGTTTTGATGGGTTAGAGCCCATCCCACCCCTGCCATGGGCACCGACACCTCCCCCCCTGTGCCGGGGCCTGGCCACCGTGCCGGGGAGGAATCCCTTCCCTGGCTCTGACCCATTCTCCACCTTCAGCACTCCCTGCCCGCGGCTCTCGGGGCTCTCCATCCACACACGCCGTGCCACAGTGCCACAGCAGAGTTTGGGGCACTCCAGAGGGGCAGCAGGAGCCAGTGCGGGCAGCCACGGGCAGCGAGGGCTATTCCAGGGCCAGCTGCTTTGCCAGGCCCTCCCGTTCTGGGATTGCTGAGAGCCTGACAGCCCCCTGTCCCAAACTGGCTGTCCCCAACCTGGCTGTGCCCAGCGTGACCCTGGAGCTGCAGAGGGCAGGAGGAGAATTGCAAAACGAGGATTTTGTGATGGGCACTGAGCATTTGCTGGGCAACGTGAGAGGTTTGGATTTCCAAATCCAGTGGCAGGTTTGGTTTTCCAAATCCAGTGGCAGGTTTGTATTTCCAAACGCAGTAAGGAAATGCAGAGTTCTGTTCTGTACCCTGCTCACGCCGTGTGCAGCACTGCTGATACCACACAAATCCTGGGTTTATTGATCTCCGTGTCAGGCCCTGCCGATGCTGCCGGTAATTCCAGATCCCTGCCCTGCCCTTTCCCTCGTTTCCCACCACGAAGGGCAAACCCCTTTTAAGATGTTCCAGGGAAATTACCATTCCTAAGCTTTTACACATATACTTTTGATCGCCACCATCATTTTTAAAGCAGGGCAACGAGCGGAGCTGTGGCCGCAGATCAATTCTTCTGTTTTTTCCCGACCTTTGTCCCTTGCTTTTGTTCCAGAAGGGAATCCAGAAATCCAGCAAGTGCCCGGAGGCGCTGCAGCCCTGGGGATGTCAAGCGAGTGCTGAGGGAGGGAGCCGGGGGTCCCCGGGGTCCAGGGGCTCTGTGTCCCCGTTCCCCCTCCTCTGCAGGCCCGGGGAGCTGCAATTCCAGCAGCTTTCCCAGGCACCGAACATATGGAACCGCAAAGATCCTTGTGAGGCGGCACCTCCCTGAGCTGGGCCGGGCCCTGCCCCTAAAGGAGTTCTGTGGGGGGATCTGTGGGGAGATATGTGGGATGGTTTTATGGGGGGATCTGTGGGGTGATCTGTGGGATTTCTGTGGGGTGTTCTGTGGGATGTTCTGTGGGATGATCTATGGGGTGATCTGCAGGATTTTCTGTGGGATGTTCTATGGGGTGTTCTGGGGGATGTCCTATGGGGTGTTCTGTGGGATGTTCTATGGGGTGTTCTGTGGGATTTTCTGTGGGATGTTTTGTGGGGTGATCTGTGGGATTTCCGTGGAAGCGAGTGCTTGATCTGTGGGGTGTTCTGTGGGATTTTCTGTGGGATGTTCTATGGGGTGTTCTGGGGGATGTCCTATGGGGTGTTCTGTGGGATGTTCTATGGGGTGTTCTGTGGGATTTTCTGTGGGATGTTTTGTGGGGTGTTCTGTGGGATGACCTGGCCTTGGGCACTGCCAGGGATCCAGGAGCAGCCACAGCTGCTCTGGGAATTCCAGCCCGGCCCCTGCCTACCCTCCCAGCCAGGAATTCCCAGTTCCCAGTCTCCCAGCCATCCCTGCCCTCTGGCAGTGGGAATCCATTCCCTGTGTCCTGGCACTGTTTGGTTCCTGTCACTTCTCTTCAATTATTCTGCATTAGCCAGACCAGAGCAGGGCACTTCCTTCTGCTGGATCTTTTTTGAGAGGAGTTTGGTTGGAGTTGGGTTTTTTTAGAGGTTCCAGTGCCGTGGAAACCCTTCCCTTGTGTCTCTGTCTCTTTCTAACAGGAATTGCCCCATGGGGCAGCTCATGGTGAGCAGCTGGGGTGGGGAGGGTGTCCCTGCCTGTGGCAGGGGTTGGATGGGAAGGGAGCACCCTGGAGCAGGGAGCAGTTCCCAGGTGATTTTGCAGCTCAGCATTTCCCATTTTTTTTGCAGCAGTGCTTTCCTGGCTGGGAGAGGCTCCCTGGGAGCCCTTCCCACCGACAGGCCTTGGCTCCCTGTCTGCTCTCTCCCAGCTCCAAGGAATCTCATTTTGGAGAAGCAGACTCTGCAAACCCTATGATTTCCCTTGTCAAAACAATGTGTACAAGTATGGGATTTTGACATTAGGACTTTCAGGCTAAATTTTGATTGGGCAAATTTAAAAATACTGCCATTTATCAAAGGCTTCTTCTCAGTTGTGAAGGCAGTGAGAAATAATGATTGATACAGGGTTGGGAACTTCTCCTTCAATCTTCTCTGGCCTGTCATTAAAAAAAATATTGCAGCCCAGTCCACGGCCTGTGCATTTGTCTTCCATGAAATCTTGCAAGGTCAAAGGATTGTCAACAGAACATCAATATCCACAATGTATTATCCTGTATCTTGAGAACAAGTTCAGAAATAACAAGTTTGCTGCCAGCCTGGTAATACCAACTTACATCAGTCATTTTTCAGGGGCTGGAATTGATAAAGAAGAAAATCTCTTTGCCGGGGCTGTTGCTTTCTTGGGTTTTTCAGGTTGGTTTGTTGTGGTTTAGGGCTCTCAGTAATTCCCGCCTCAGTACAGCTGCTGCCAGTAGGAGGCTTGGAAATGCTAAGTTTTAATTTATAAATATCACCAGTTTTGCTCTAGGGTGCACCGGGGAGTGTTTTATGGGGTCATTAATTTTAGTCTCGAGTGTGATGTGTTGGTGTCTGCATTCCCTGGGGGCCCTTTATTCCCAGCCCCATGCAGAGTCTGGTGCCAATTAAAGCGTGGCCCTTTGTGCCTAAATTAATCTGGGCCATTCTCTTTCCAAAGCATTGCCTGGAGAGCCCTACACGTGCAGAAGAGTTTGTGCACAGGCTGAAGGGGCTCTGGGGACTGAGCTCTGGGGGATTTTGGGAAATCCTGGGATGGTTTTGGGTTGGAGGGAGCCTAAATCCCATCCCAGCCCTGCCACGGCAGGGACACCTCCCACTGTCCCAGGCTGCTCCAAGGCCAATGGCCAACCTGGCCTTGGATGCTCCCAGGGATGGGGAAACAGCAGCAGGGAATGAATTTCTTCCCAATATGTGATCTAAACCTCTCCACTTCTTAAACTTTTCGTTTAAAATCACCCCTCCTCGGTTGCATCAGGATTTGCCCATTGATTCCAGCAATGTTCATCACCAAAACAAGCAAATATTTTGTTTTTCTCTCCCACCACCCCCAGTTGGCCTTTTTGATTTGTGCTAAATTAGGGCAAATATTCTCCTGTCATGGTTATAGCAGGGGCGAGTGTGGCAGGCAAAGCCACTGCAGCCTGCTTTGGAATAGAACTGGGAATGCTGATTCTACCAGTGCCAGTAGAAATGGGATGGACAATAGCTGGAAATCAGCACTTTTGGGAAGGGAGTTCCCCAGGGGATTTAAGACGCAATTTCAACTCCTTAAATTCAGTTTTCAAGGTGGTTGCAATCCCTCTGGTGTGATTGATCGGTGGGATCTGTCTAGTGGGGTCAGCTGGTCCTAATCAGGCCCTGCCTAATCTGAGCTGCCCCTTCAAGGAGGCACTGCCAGAGGGGTTTGGCTTTTCCAGGGCAGCGTGGGCAGTGCTGGCAGCTGAGGGGCTCACAGGACAGTGCAGTTGGGCTCTTGTTTCTGCTTTTCTGGTTTTGTGATACTGCAATGTGGCAGAAGCATAGCTGGGATAGTCTGGTTTAGCCTGAATTTTCCAAGAAGCTGCTGCAAAGGGCTTGGACCCTCCTGGATTTTGGGTTGTGGTGGTGGAGTCCCTGTGGGGGGTGCTGAAGGGGATTTCAAATTGGCTGCTGTGATTTTTTTTCAGGATATTTTTTAGCAGTTGTGTCTTTTCCATGCTCAGGGTGGCAAAGTAGAGGTGAGGCGTCCCCAAATCTCCCAGGATCTTCTGGTTTATCCTCCTGTTGAGGTTTGAATGGGCCCGGAATTCAGAGAAGCTTCTGCCTCATGCACTCCAATATCCTCCTTGCCTGGAAAAGTGTTCAGGGAGGGGCTGAGCTGCTGCAGCCCTGCCCCGTCCCCAAGCTGGTCCTGGGCCAGCCTGGACTGGAGGGAGGGGAAAAGCCCCTTGGGCTCCTTTTGCTGGAGCTCAGAACCTGCAGCAATTCCTCTTAGGAAGTTTAATCCTCTTTTTGTGCTCATGCAGTGAATTCCTGGTGCTCTGCTGTGTGGGGATGCTGAGGGTGGCCAGGGAAGCTCCAGACCTGCCTGGGCTTGCTCAGAGCTTTGCTGCAGAGCTGATCTCACATTTGCATTAATTTGTACTTAAACTGTTAAAAAGGGATGTGAATTGTCAGTGTTTGGTTGTGGCGTGTGCTCAGCTGAGCTCCTGGAGTGAGAATGAGGGTGGGAGAATTGTCCTTGCAGCCTGTGAATGATCTCAGGGGAAACACAGGGATCTGGGACCTCTGAGCCTCACAGATTAACTTAAACCAGAATTTCCACCTGGTTTAAACCTGCACTTTCAGGATAATCTTGTGCTTGTTGTTCTTTTGCTGTGCTTTTTTCCTTGATCTGATGCCTTCAGTTCCCTCTGCTATTTCTGCTTTTGGCTTGTTTGTCTTTTCCCAGGCAATCCATGGGAAGTGAGCAGGCAGTAAAAAAAAAAACAAAACAAAAAGCCAAAACTCTTAAAGTTTTACACCTCCTCTTTCAGATGATCCAAGGCTGTTTTTTCTTTCAGCACAGCCATAACAGGTTTTTTTCCCCCTCCTCTGTTTTTAAGATCGACTAAATGAAAGCAGCAGTTCAACCTGTCTCGAAGGTGTGTGGGTGAACAGGGCCGAGGGCCGTAGGTGGGAGTTACTGAGGTGTAAAGCACACCTCAAAAACCCCAAAACCACACACAAACCCTCTGGGCAGGGCTGAGAAGGATGGGGTTGCTGCAGGTGCAGCGCCAGGGTGATAAAAATGCCAGCCCTGGCTGTGCCAGGGTGTGCAGCGAGGCTGAGGATGCGCAGCACCCACCCAGAGGGAGGCTGGCACCGGGCGTGGAAGGGAAGGGAAGGGAGATTCCAGAGGGATTTGTGGTCCTGGGAAGTGGAACCTCAGCCCTTCCTCACAGGCCTGGCTGTCGCAGCCCCAGTGGTGGTTTGCAGGCCCTTGAGGGGTCTGTGGCGAGGCGGTGACGAAGGCGGTCCTGGCTGAGCTGTGCTGCCCTGGAAGCGGGGACAGGCTCCCTGCGCCCCTTTCTGGGGAGCTGTGGGGCCAGGCCGGCCGTGCTGCCGTGGCTCTCAGCCGCCTCCTGTCCCTGCTGGGGTGCAGCTGCAGACAGGGCCGAGTCCTGGGGCCAGGCAGGCAGCGAGGAGAGGCTGGGGCCGAGCAGCAGCTCCGGTGCTCCCATCCCCGCTGCCCTGGGGAGCAGGGGCAGCCCCAGCCCTGCCTGCTGGCCTGTCCCGGCCCTCTGGCAGCTCTCCCTGTGCAGGGGAGCAGCACTGGACAGGTGTGGCTCACCTGATTCCAAACCTGCCGTTCCCTTCCCCCTCGCGTTCCAAAACAGCGGAGGCTGGGAGCAGCAGGTAACTCTTCATTTCTTCATTTCAACTCTTCAGTTCCATCCAATCTTCCCGTTCTGTCAGAGCTGCATCTCCTGCTCCGTGCAGCCTGACACTTTTGCAGTCCATTTTCCCCCTGCCGGCTCTGATCTCTGATTATTTGACCCTAATGAGGAGAGACTGGATGGGGGGCGGCTCTGGGCCTGTGGTGCTCCGGCCAGGAATGAATTTCCCTGTTCCTGTCAACAGCTTTTTATCTGCTCTTATCTAAAACTGTCTTGACCAGCGTGTTCATGCAAGCACCGTAAAGAACCATCAGATCCATGACCTGACAGCTCTGGCCAGTCACCAGGCGATCTGCTGCTGCTGCTGGGGAAGGGAATATTCGAGTGATGGAATTCTGGAGTGGTTTGGGATGGGAGGGAAATCAAATCCCTTCCATCGCGCCCCTGCCGTGGGCAGGGACACCTTCCACCCCCCCAGGCTGCTGCAGGTGTGGAAATGTGTGTGGGAACAGCCCCGGATGCCCCGGCAGCTCCCGTGGAGCCAGGGCTGATCTAATCTCCATAGTAAAGTGAGAGCTGTGATGCGCAGGAGGGGCGGCTCAGCGGGAGCTTGGCTTTTAAGAACAAATTAATAGATGGCAGGAATAAAACAAGCTGTAAGAGGCTCTTTTCTTGGGCAATTAGGATACACTGGGTGAAAAGTACAACTGCAAATTGCTTCTCTTAGCAAGTGGCTGGCTGGTGGAAAAGCAGATGTCTCTGTAGCCTGGGGAGGAGTGGAGGCTGTCCTGGGCTGTGGAGCTGTGTGAGTATCAAATCTATCACAGCCAGCCCCTGCCTGCCAAAGCTCAATTCCATCCAGTCCATCAGACTGCGGTGGCTCGGGAGGGACCTTAAAGCCCATCCAGCTCCACGGAGCTTTTCCTTCAGGCATCCCAGCGGAGCTCTCCTGTTCCTGCCCTGGCAACTCTTCCCTTTAAAAAGATGCTTTCGGCCTCTTTTGCTTTTTTGTTCGTGGGTCATTCAGGTGTTATTTAGTGAAAGCAGCAGTTCCAAGTCCCTGTGGAGACGGGCACTGGTGATCCTTGTCGGGCTGGAGTTAACTGCTGCTCCCTGGGTGGAGGAGCCAGAGGCCGCCGGTTCCCGCAGCTCTCTGCTCGGAGGGAAGCAGCAGAATTATCCAGCGCCAGCTGTTTACTGCAAGTGATGGGGAAGGTGTTGGCTTCACTGCTCAACTCCTGGGGAAGCAGTGCTCAGGAGGTGAGAAACTGGACACTGAGCTCCTGCTGGTTTAGCACAGCTCGGGCTGCGGAGGCTCTGGCCCCTGCCAGAGGGACAGGGCTTTGCTGGAGCTGGGAAAAGAGCAGCGGGAATTTCCTTCTCACTCAGCTGAGAGCTGCCTGGCTCTCAAAGCGTGTGGGAATGTCCCAGAGGAGACTGGGCATGAAAGGAAGGCTGTGCAGGGCAGGCCTTGCTCTGCTCCAGTCACAGCTGCCTTGGCACTCTGGGCCCAGCTGAGGGCTTTGGGAGCTCCCCTGGGAAACCATCCCGGGAATGAGGGCTCGGGAACAACAAGGGATTCCTGGGGGAGAAACAACTGCACCTGCATCCAACAGGGAATCTGTTCATGGGAACCAGTGACCAAAATGTGGGAGCTGACCAGGGACAGGGAGAGCGAGCTGATGGACAAGGGAAATACCTTGGGCTGGCCAGGAGAGCAATGGGCGAGAAAACTCTGGGGCAGTTGGAGCTGCAGACGAGGTCTGTGAGAACTGTGTGGAAATGAGAGTGTGGATAAAGAATGGGCATTTCCTTGGCTCCTGTTGAACCCGGAGTGTCCAGACCCTGATCTTCTCCCAGCCCCATGAATGTTCTGAGGGAAACATTGCATTGGCTCTGGAGGAGCAGATCTCCATCACTGCCCCAGCCCAGCCTCCCCAGGAGGCAGCTCCATCAGCACAGCCCAGCTGGGCCGCAGCGCCTTCCTGCAGGGCTGGGATGCTCCCCAGGCAGCTCTGGGGGAAGCAGGGTGAGGCCCAAGCACAGGATGTGCTGCTGCCTCCCTCCCGGGGCGCTGGGGGCTGTCGGTGCTGCTGACCCCGTTCAACGCCCGGCCCCAGAGCAGCGGCAGGGCTGGGAGGGATGGGCAGAGCTGCACAGGACACGCTGGCTTTGAGCTGGGGCTGCTGGGCTGCCTGATCCAGGCAATTGGGCATCTCTGCCCTGTCTGTGGGAAGGTGCCGAGGCTCTGTCAGGCTGTTGCTGGGGCAGTGGGGGTCTGAGATCCAGGTGAGGCCCGAGCAAGCCATAGCTCGGAGCTGCCAGTGGTGCTGGAACACATCAGGAGCTCTGGCGGGNGAAAACTCTGGGGCAGTTGGAGCTGCAGACGAGGTCTGTGAGAACTGTGTGGAAATGAGAGTGTGGATAAAGAATGGGCATTTCCTTGGCTCCTGTTGAACCCGGAGTGTCCAGATCCTGATCTTCTCCCAGCCCCATGAATGTTCTGAGGGAAACATTGCATTGGCTCTGGAGGAGCAGATCTCCATCACTGCCCCAGCCCAGCCTCCCCAGGAGGCAGCTCCATCCGCACAGCCCCAGCCGGGCCGCAGCACCTTCCCGCAGGGCTGGGATGCTCCCCAGGCAGCTCTGGGGGAAGCAGGGTGAGGCCCAAGCACAGGATGTGCTGCTGCCTCCCTCCCGGGGCGCTGGGGGCTGTCGGTGCTGCTGACCCCGTTCAACGCCCGGCCCCAGAGCAGCGGCAGGGCTGGGAGGGATGGGCAGAGCTGCGCCTTCCGAGCCCTGCAGGGAGCACAGGACATGCTGGCTTTGAGCTGGGGCTGCTGGGCTGCCTGATCCAGGCAATTGGGCATCTCTGCCCTGTCTGTGGGAAGGTGCCGAGGCTCTGTCAGGCTGTTGCTGGGGCAGTGGGGGTCTGAGATCCAGGTGAGGCCCGAGCAAGCCATAGCTCGGAGCTGCCAGTGGTGCTGGAACACATCAGGAGCTCTGGGGGGCACCAGGCAGGAGAGGGAAAGGCCCTGGTGCTGCTCAAAGGAGCTCAGCTGACTTGGAGAGTCTGGAGCAGGGAAATCAATGCTGCCCAGGCTGTAATTAAAGGTGCTTAAGGTCCATTAGCAGAGCTTGTAAAAATGCTTTTTAATCCAGTTTAATAAATGGGAATCTTGGTTTAATTGCTTCATAAAAATTACGCGTGGGCTGCTTTCCATAGGTGGGATTGATATGTGATACGAGCCAGGGCTGCCCAGACTCCAGCCTCCTCCTGTGTGTGGAACATCGGGAGCTCTCCTGGCTGTGACACAGAGCCAGCCTCACGCTGTCACCAGGTGCAAATGTGCCTCAGGACTTGCTGCAGTAGTCAAGCTCTGTCTATTAGTGGTGATTTCCTCTCCTGCAAACAGATTTCAGGCTGCGGGATTGTCTTGACCTGGGGAAGCTCTAAATGCTGCTGAGGGCCTCTCCCAGCTCTGCCAGGACAGCCTGGCTGAGGAGGAGTTCCTGGCATCCCTGCCCATGGAAGGGGTGGGAATGAGAGGAGCTTTAAGGTCCCTTCCAGCCCAAACCTCTCTGTCCTCTGAATTTCCCTTCTCTGAGCGCAGCTCTGCCAGGTGAGCTCGCAGCTCTGGCCCGAGGCTGCAGAGGGGCTCAGGGAAACAAGTGGTGTTTGTACGGGGCTGGGTCGGTGTCTGGGGCTCCCCCAGCTGCCCTGGGATGCCACAGAGCGACCAAACCCTCTCATTTTCCTGACTGAATTTCCCAGAGCTGCTGGTTCCTGCCTCCTGTTCTGCCGCTGCCCCTGCGCAGCCGGGAGGGCGGGGGGAACAGCACGGATAAGGAGCAGTGTGCTGCTGACAGCTCCCAGCAATAAACACCCTCAGCATCCCAGCATCCGGCCCTGCTGCTCACCAGGAGCAGCTGGGGACTCCAAAGGAATCCAGAACAAAGAGAAAGGAATGCTGTTGGAAATTCCTTTCCTATGCACCAATTTTTGCAAGGGTGTGGAGTGATCAGACAATGGGACAGGACTCCAGAGGAGGGCAGGGTTAGGTGGGAGATTGGGAATTGGGAATTCCTCCCTGGGAGGGTGGGGAGGGCTGGGCTGTGGCTGCCCCTGGATCCCTGGCAGTGCCCAGGCCAGGCTGGACCCTGGGCTGGGACACCCTGGGACAGTGGGAGGGGTCCCTGCCGTGGCAGGGCTGGGATGGGATTTGAGGTCTCTTTGAACCCAAACCATTCTGGGATTTGCTGATGCTAATTCCAAATGTAGGGGTGGGTTTTGTGTAGCCCAGGTGGCTGAGCACAGTTAGAGTGGGATCAGACCCACCTTGGGGTGTCCTTGCCCCCTTTTCAGGAGAGCTCCTCCCGCAATCAGTCAGCAAAGAGAGAGCTCCCCAAATCTGTCTCCTCTGGTGTCCAGCTGCTTTTGAGAACTGGGACTATTTGGATGGGGGTTGCAGCAAGGGAATGTCTCTGTTGGAACAGTCGGAGATTGGAGCTGAGCCTGCAGGGATTCGCTGCAAGGGAAACTGGGGAACCTCGGGAGCTTGGCATGGTTGTGGAAATCAGACCAGGAGCTGCTGGGGTGATGTTTGCACCTGCAGCTCTGCTGGGCAGAGTTGCTGTGATGCTTTGCCTGTTTTTTGATGGGATTTTTTTGTTTGTTTGTTTGTTTGGGTTTTTTTGTGTTAATCTTTCCAGATCCCCAGAGCTTGGGGAGGGAGGGGAGACCTCTCCCAGCCCTTCAGTGCTGGGAGTTCTGGGGCTTGAGGATCATCACAATGAGAACTCTGTAATGTGGTTCTAATTCACCCTGGGTTGGATCAAACTCCAGCTCACTTGTCATGGGAGTCTTGGAACCATCTCTAGTTTTATGTAGAAGAAAAAATAAAGTTTATAAAAGCAAAGGAGAAACATGAAGATCATGAGGATAAAACCATCAAGTGACTGTTATTAATAATTCTCACTTTGCTCTCTTTCACTCCCTTGCCGAGGAATGGCTGTGGCATTATGGTTCCAGGAGGTTTTCCCTTTGCAGCAGTAAAAGGCAGAGCCCCTCCAGGCTGTGCATTCATTATCCCTCAGCCTGGCCCTCCTGGCAGCTCCCACTGGCCTCGCTCTGAGCATCTGGCAGTGCTACCTCTGGAAAATCCCCTTTTCCCTGGCTCTCTCTCAGCTCTGTGGATCCACCCTGGATGGAAACTTGCCCGTCTTTAGCTCCTCTGGAGCAGTTGTTCTCCCTTTCCTGTGGACATTAAGACAAAGTCATTCTATCATTCCTAAAGTTTTAATGATCCCTTTTAATCCTCCCGCTTCTTGAGCTTATCTGCCTCGTTGTGTTTGACCTGCTCTGTGGGTAGAGGGGCAGAGCAGTGAATGTTAGAGACAACTGTGGTGCTGTAGACAGAGTGATTTAAGCTTTAAAAAAACCAAAACACACACAAAAAAATCCCCAAGCAACAGCTCTGGGGGCTGTGGTTTGTGCTTGCAGTAAAGCTCAGTGTGCACCTTCCAGCATTTCCAGAGTCATGGCTGGAATCAAATGCACCTGGATTTTAGGGATTTCTGCCATTTATTGCTCCCACTGACTCCAAAAGCCTCACCCAGGCATGATAATGTGTGAAACATCTTTTCCTCCACACAGAACTGGCTCTGGTGGTTAAAAGTGTGAGAAGAAAATCTGGGCAACTGGGAATGGCATGAGCTTTAAGGTCCCTTCCAACCCAAAGGATTCCATGATTCCAAAAACCTCTTACTAAGTTCCCTGGCGGTCTGTATGGAGAGATGAGAAATCCCAAACAAAAACTCCTCAGGTAGAAATGAGAAGGAAGAAATCAGATTTTTTTTTTTTCCCCCACAGGTGTTACAGCCAATTTTCTTTTCTATGTGAGTCCCAAGCTCCTTTGGGCTGCTCTGAGCTGAGGTTTCCTGTGCTGGGCCATGTCCAGGAGCTTTTCCTGCTCCCCAGGGGACTGTTGGACACAGGATTTGTTTGTGGGTATAACCACAGAATTATTTAAGCTGGAAAAATCTGTAAGATTGTGCCCAGCTGCTCCCCAGCACTGCCAAGGCCAGCGTTGATCCCTGTCCCAGAGTGCCACATCCACATGGCTTTAAATCCTCCAGGGCTGGGGCTCCACGCTGTCCTGGGCAGCCTGGACACCGTTCCCAGGATGGGATTGTCCCAGCGTCCCACCCAGCCTTGCCCTGGCACACGCTGGGGCCGTTTCCTCTCCCCGGGTCACTGTTACCTGCAGAGCAGAGCAGCCCTGCCGCCATCCCTCCGGCAGAGGTAGGAAGGGAAAAGCCAGAAATCCCCTGTGTCTGGGGGAGCAGAGGCCCCTCAAACCCGTCTCAGCTCTCTCTGAGCTCCTGTCCCACATCCTGTGGCTCTGATCACAGACTGCCCAGGCCACGGCCGATCCTGGGCTGGGGTGAAGCTCCCCAGGTTGGAGCTGGGAGAACAAAGGACGCGGATGCTATCTTAGCACATCAGCTTCTTCCAGGGTCGGGGTTAAAGCCAGGCAGTCGTTGTTCTGTTGGGACTCAGATGTTTATTAGCTCTTATCTGTATCACAGCCTCGCAGGCTGTCAGTTCTCAGCACACCAAGTTCACAAGGTAGAAATGGTGATGATGTTCTCTCTCTGTGAGGCCTTTTAAGGGTAAACTAACCAATGAATAAATGCCAGCTAAATTATTTTTACTTTTAACCCAATAACAGCCACCCGTGCCCTGCACTGGGGACTTCCCCACCCAACCCCACAACATCACCCAAAGCCAAGAGGAAGAAGAAGGTGAAATGAAGGACAGGCCAACACCCTAAAGCCTCCATCTCTCTTTATATCTGTTACTGTGTCCCAAACCTTCAACTCGGAGTTTGCCCCTGTGCTCTCACAGCCTTCTATCCAAACCCCACCCCACAATCCCAGAGCCATCCCTCAATTTTGGAGCCTTCTCCAGGGCCCCAGCTCAGTGCAGTGTTCTCCTGGGCTCAGTGGGCACAGAAATCCTGGAATTCTCTGTGCCTGGGGTTCCAACAAAAGGACAATTCCCTTTCCCTGCTGCCCTCTCCCTGCAGGGGCTGCTCCTCAGCCTGGGCTGGTTCTGTGCCAGCCCCAGGTGGGCACTGCTGCTCCCCTGAAATATTTATGGCAGCAGAGAGCCCAGAGACCCCGCAGCCTGCAGTGCCTCCTCTCTCCCTCTGCCGGCTCCGGGCAGGCTGGGGTCGGGGAGAAGCGGGAATGGGTGACCAGGGATGCTCCGAGCACGGCGTGGCCTCTGTGCCACTCTGCTCTCTGCAGCCTCCCCAGGAGCCCTTCAGGGAATTATTCCACCCTGGCAAATAACCCAGCCTGGTCAATGCTGCTCTTAGAAGGGCAAATATTCACGTGTGTGTGTGTTCTGGGACAAATGCAATGGCAGTGCTAAAAGTCCATGCTAAATATCTCATGTAATTAACAGAGGGACTTCCCGGGGGCTCAGCCTCTGTCAGCCTGCAGGTCTGGGGACGTTCTCCGTGGCCAGTGGTGGGAAGAGGTGGAATTTGGCGCATGGAATTCAGCCCCGACCCTCCTGCTGTGAGCCAGGAGCACGATGTGCTCCGCTCTGCTCCCCTCAGGTGCCTGCAGCGGGCAGAGCTCGCCGTTGGCATCTCTTCCATCCCCCTCGGGCTGGCGCGGCAGCCTCTGGTGCCGTGTGCTGTGCCAGCTCTGCAAGGTGCCCTTCCACCCAGAACCTTGGTGATTCCCCTTGGGCTCCACCCGGGAAGTCCTTTCAGCCTCCTGGATTCTGCGTTCCTGGAGGGGAGAGGTGACAAGGGCTGTCCCGAGGCACGCCTGGGGTGTGGAGCAGAGCCTGGGGGCTCTGGCTCAGCCCCTGCGCTGGGCAGGGGCACCCACGGCTGCTCCTGCCTTCGGGAGGGACTCGAACTTGTTTAATGAGTCAATAATTGTTACTCGGCGCTTGTGGCCCCTCTGCAGCAGCACCTCGGGACCTCTGGGAGCTGGGGGTGATCCCAGCTGGGCTGGCCCCAGGGGCTCTCTGTGCAAGCCAGGGGCAAGGAGAGCTGCAGGGCGCTGGAGTGGCTCCGGAGCAGAGCTGGCTCTGATGGACTTTGATGAAAACCCCCAAGCAGGATCTCAGCAGCCCCCCCTAAAGCGGCTGCTGCTGCACTGAGCTTCTCAGAGCAGGAGTTAAATTAAAATTCGGGGCTTGGCAGCAAATTTCTGAGCTTGGGAATGTTTTGTCCTTTGAAATCCACCCCAAAACCTCCCAAAGCCTTCAATACACATTTGATGTGGTATCTCCCACTCAGAAAGAGCCACTTAGAGATATTTATCCAGTGGCTTGTTAAAGCAGCTATAAATAATCCATCAGTGCTGCAGGGATGTCTGGTAATGTTCCTTTATTTACGGGAGGTGTGCTTTGTGCCGGAGCAGGGAGTTTTCCTTAACTCCATAATTCCCAAAGTACTCTTGTGTGGACTGTAATATCTGACAGATAATGTAGGCTAGAACACAGATCAAGATATAAATTAGCAAAAGTGTGTCCTGAGGCTTCTCTGATAGTACACGCAATGCTTTTCCCCTTAATTATCTTGTCATGATAATTTCCTTTAATTATCTTGCCGTAATAAATTCAGTAGGTGAATTAATCTGGAATAGTCACGGAGCAGCATGTGATTCTGACAGCTTTGGATTTGCTGTCAAGGTTTTTGCTGACAAACCAGAATCCCTCTGCTCCCTCAAAGAGCTGTTTGATGTTAATAGTGCCCTATTTTCCTCACATCCCATATTTCTCCGTGACAAAGCCGAGGGCAGAGCAGGGGGAATTGTGCAGTGAGTGGCAGAGCTCTGATTTGGGCTCTGGGAAATCAGACCTGGTGGTTTAAATGGGCCAGAGAAGTGGTGCTGAGAGCAGAGAGGGCAGAACAGCAAACCTTTGCTGAGAGGGTTTGCTGTTCGATTTAGAGGCTGTGGGAGTTCCGGAGGGTTTTGTTTTTTTGGGTTTTTTGGTTTTTTTTTTTTTTTTGGTTTGTTTTTTTCNTTTTTTTTTTTGTTTTTTTTTTTTTTTTTTTGTTTTTTTTTTTTTTTGTGGGATAAAAAAGCCCCCAAACCACAACACAAAACCCCACTTTTCTTCCATGTGGAGATTTAGGATCCACAAGGAGCAACTCAAGCTGAAGAGACCCAGAGGCACAGCAGGAGCCTGGGGTGGGCTTTTCTCCTCGGTGGTGTTTGGAGGGTCAGCCTGGGCTTTTCCAGGAGGGAAAAGGGGTGAACAACAGCGGGGTGCAGCCCCAGGCAGAG
>VWZN01003768.1:1319900-1345621 GCA_013396955.1 Regulus satrapa | reverse complement strand
CGGGACCGGCCGTGGTGCCGGGCAGCCGCGGACACGGGCGGGACACGGTGCGGGGACAGGAGCGAGGGTGCGGGGACAGGAGCGAGGGCTCGGGGCCGTCCCGGGAGCCGCGGCCATCGCTTGCTCGGGGACTCCCCCTCGGCAGCTTGTGGGTCACCCAAGGCACGGCCGCGAGGTCACCCAGCCGCCAGCCTTAGTGCTGGGAATGAGACATCCGATTCCTGCGCTTCAGGCGCTGGGCAGAGCAATTGGCTCCCCGGCGAGGGCAGAAACTGCTTCTGCAGGACTGCCAAGGACGGGCTTGGGGCAGGCAGTCCCCATGGGTAGAGTGGAGCAGGCACTCAGAACAGGCTAAACTCACTGCAGCAGGCAGTGCTGCCCTTTGCTGTCCTATTGAAAGGGGTGCTCGAGCCTGGGAATTCTATTTTCTAGCTATTTCCAGTCACTTCTTGTGGTTTTTCTGCAAGCCTTCAGTGGTTTGAAATGCTGATAGTCTGGCCTTCTCTGTAGAGTTAGAAATGAGATGACGGTGTGAGTTACCAATATATGTCTTGATCTTTCAGGTTTTGGCATGATTCCATTGCCTTGGGAGGACCATGGTTGCAATTGAGCTGGCATCTTCATTTTAAACACCATTTTTCAGTAGTTGATGATTCAGATTTTCAAAAACCCTTCAACTGGTAGGTTTCAAAAACTTCTGCTGGTATGGCTCTTAGCTGAAATACATAACATCAACAAAAAATAGCTACTGTTTTAAATACATCAGGCTTTTTAACCACTTCCGGATCAACCAAAAGGTACTGCTGACACATTTTTAGAGATGCTGCCTTTGGAGCACCCTTGAACAATCAACTTTCGGCCTTCACAGTGGCAGTATGGGATACAAGAAGTGAGAGGCATCTCTCTGGTGTTACACGTCCCTCATTCCTACTGGGCAAGCCCAAATCCACGTGTCTGTGAGGCTGCTAATTTTAGCGGAAATTTGCGTGTGTGTAGGGACTGCAAGCGATGTTGTCCGGATCTCAATCGTTGCTGCAGCTGAAAGCTTGTTAGAACTCTTTCCAAATCCATCGCTCGAGAGGATTGTGTTTTGTCCCAAAATCAAAACCTGATGTGGCTGGGCCCTCAGCAGGCACTGCTCGGGGTTCAGCGACACCTCGATGTGCTTCTTGCGTTATTTCTCCGATTCCTTCTGCTGATGTCGCTCAGTTTATTAGGTGCATGTGGTTTGCACTCCTCCCTGCCCCAGGGTGTGGTGATTCTGTGCATGTAGCTGCTTTGCGGTGAAGTGGTTTTTTTTCTTAGGCAGGGAGCTTTGAGAGATGTTTGAGAAGCCACCAGATTCATGTCAAAACAACTGTGTCTGCATGTGACTTGAAGGCATACCGTATGTAGTTAAAAACTGTTGTTGTGTGGGGGGTTTATATATGTAATAAAGAAAGATAAATGTGTTTGGAGGTATTTTAGTTGTTTTCTGTTCTGAGTTGGTGTCAGTGAAGACCATAACGTCAGTGTTTTCATCTTTACTCTTCCTTGTGTTGCAGCAGCTTCTTTCTGGCTGGTAAAAGTGGCAGCGTGGACTCAAGTTTTCTTTACTCATCCTTCACCTGGAGGTTAATTCAGGTGTCAGCAGCGGCCTGCTGAGCAGTACAGGCTCTGCCGTGTGTCTGCCAGCAGATGGCCTTGTGCCTCACTAGTGTGGGAGCAGGGATCAGCCTCCGGCGGGATGGAACTCAAGGAACAGGTAACACACACTTTTTGCTCCTTTGCAATTCCACCTTTAAAAATGTAACGTTCTGGAATTAAATTTTTCTATTTTATTTTATTTTTGTTTTCTGTGATGATATGATTTGCTTGTGTGTATAGTTTCTTTTTTTTCCCTTGTAATTTTTGTTCTGTATCTATGCATAGACTGGTCATAGGAAATTCTGGTTTCTGCAAAACCTCCCAAGGAATAATTTTGGACACAAGTAGTCACAGTATTCTTGCATTTACTGTTTATGAGTCGGAATCATTATTCACACCTTAACTGGCATCAAACCTTTTCTTCCCTCTCCAGAAAGCTGCTTGCACTTAAAGAAGCTGACTCTGTTGGTGTATGGATTAGCATTATGGATTGCTAAGTTTTTGAGCAGGTTAATTTATCTGGTCTCTCCAGATGAAGAAAAATTTTTCAATATAACATAATTGAGGACTCAGAACCCCTGTGCATTGCATTGGTTTTACCTCAGAATATTGAATCTATATTTATATTCCAGAAGAAAAATAATGGGAGAGGAAGATCTGACTTGCTTTCTACTACATTATTCTCTGTTAAATTATTAGAGATTTAAATTTTTAAAAAATTGGTTGAAATTTGTTTTGCATATTGGTGTTCTTTAGCAGTTTTTCTCTACTAAGATTGGGCAATTAGATTAATCATGTAGTATAACTTAATCAAAGTAGTTCCATCCACCTTAAATTCTCCTTCGACCTAAAATACACACTGTTAGCTTGTTTTTCAGTTTGTTTCTGTTTCTGTCTTTTGTTATCTTTTGCTTTCCTGTTTTGCCTCTCCCCTCCCTTACATATGCTCAAGAGCAACCAACCTACTTTTGACTTTTTGCTCATGTGCTAGAGTGAGTGATCCATTACTCATGCAGCTTGGTAACCTCTCCTTCCTCCTCTATTCAAACCTCTTCAGTGATGTGACTCTCACCACAAGCATCAGCTAACACTACTGGGAAATTATCAGAGTGGCATCAGTCTTTAAATAATCGTCTCTTAGTACAGTTTTGCAATGGTTTTATTGTTTTCCAGATCTTCTGTGGAGCATTAGAGCAGTGACCTTGTTCCACCCTTTGCGTTATGGCCTGGTAGACCAGAGAAGGCCTGTACCCACTGTACATATTGGCTGTTTGTTGCAGTGGGGTATGGCCAGATTCTGACAACTGAAGGTTGCCCTTCTCCCTTTTTTCATAAACCACTATGTCCCTCTTAAAACCAGCCGGGGTTGTGATGTAGGGAAGGTTCTTTGTCCGATGATGTGGTAGTGAAGCGCTTTGTTGGCCCAAGCACCCTGTTCTGCGTGTGGAGAAGCTGATGTGGCAGCACAGAAGAGGGAAAGGAGGGTGTGACCAGAGAGGTTTATGAAGACCTTGTGGGGTTTTTTCATAAGGGTGCTGCCTGGTGCTGCATCAAATCACAGGTCAGGGTGTTCTAGCATGTGGTGTATTTCTTTTAGAAGTAACAGTGATCTGACATACCCTCCTGTGGAGCCATGGATGCTGCTGTTTATCTGAAAAAAGCCCCACACTAGCAAGAAAACAGAATGGAAACAAAAACAGCCTAGAACAAAACAGAGTGGAAACTGAAACTCGTAGCAAATCACTTGTTTCTAGCAGCTCTTCTCTGGAAAAGGTGATAAAGGAGAACTGGGCATAGACCCTGGCATTCTAAAAGAAAATTGAAACAGACATGTGTCCTTTTTCTCATAATTCAACTTCCTGACACAGCTCTGGGTCCATGCTTTTGTTCAACAGACCCAGTTTGATGACGTCAATGCATTCTTCACAGCAGGGAAAAAAAAAAAGAAACCCAACATTTTTCAAACAAACTGAGCATTTCCTTAGAGTGTGGAAAAGCAAATTGGCTGGATGCCTGGTGGCTCCTACAGCCAATCACCATAACCTTACCATAAATGTAGATGTGTTTCTCTCTTAGGGTTGATTACTGACTTTATTTTAGACATGGGACCATCGTGTCCCAGTCCTCTGTGTGTGCACTGTACAAGGGAATGCTGATATTCTAAATGCTGCATTATTTACCAAATATTTTGCATATTACATGGGCTGCCATAAAATTTGACTTTGTGACTTGCTAGATTGTAAGTGCATCTGTTTGTTTTGCAGAGTTCTGTATCCATTCAGATCTTGCAGCAGGCAGCTTTGCTTCAGAGGCTGGCTGGTGATCTTTCTTTTCAAGCAGACTTGTCTTAGTTGGTCTTAGTTTTTTGAAGATGCTATTATTAAGATTATGCTTTATACTTTCAAAGCTCGCCGTATGGCAAGCTGTACTATTAAACTGTTAATGTTAACTGTCAAATGTGTAACAGATCAAGTGTTAAAGCTTTTGAGATAATGTGCTAGGGATGCTAGATGTTCTTCAGAGGTAAGTGAGAAAGCGTTCAAGCCTTTTCCCTTCAGGTAGTGCCTGGACAGAGAACTGCTGATGTAATTTGTGGGTTTCTTGTATTTGCGAGATAAATCCAAGGCTGCCTCCTTGTGCTAAAGATGAAAGAGGAAAGATCTACAGAGAAATTTCTGGAGTTAAAAGGTAAACGTGAATAAAGGGAGATCTTTAGTTCTGTTTTTGACCTTTAATCTGAAGATGGCCTTAACAGTTGCACCAGATGGCTGCATTTCCCATGTTGAGTAAGCAGTGCTCCAAGAACCACCCTTCAAGGAAGTTTTCATAACAATTTTAAAGAAAAAAATATGTATTAAATGTGTTAGTGAGGAAGAGAAGCTAAAAGAAACATTTTAAGGGGTCTTAGCATGCTTATTGTCTTAGCATTTCCATTATTGTAAAAAATACTACGTCTTTGGAATTCAGTTCCAAAGTTTGCTTTGCTCTGTCATGCTTCTCTTTCTGGTGTATCATCTGACAAGTGAGACCTAGCAGGCTTAGATAAAAGCAGTGCCTTGTGGCTGAGACTCCAAACACTCTTGGTTTCTTTTGATATCACTTAACCTTTGAAATTCTTTGGGGGTGGGGAAGACACAACAGTGATGTGAGAAGTCTTATCCCTCCCACTAGCATCTCAGATGCAATTTTGCATCCACCGTGACACCAAACGTTCTTCAGAGCCAGAACAGGATGCGGTGACCTTCCTCTGAGTGTTTGTCTCCCGGGCACAGCTGTGAGCTTGTAAGCAAGACTTGTGCTTCAGGTAGATGTTCAACAGTTAAATCCTGGTACAGAGGGGCTGTTGTGGTAGGAACAAAGTCTGTAGGTCAGGGAGTGATCACTGTTCCCTGCCTTCACCCACTCCCCCACTTTTACCACATATTTGCACAAACAGAAGAGAGGCCTGGGTAGCTGCAGAAGCTGCAGGAGTGAGTCATATCTTCTCTATTCAGCTGCACAGCCCACTGCATAGTAAGTGTTATGATCTGTACAAATGAATAAAGTAGGTAGTACAGACTGATTTATATTTCTGTCAAAATGCAGTGGATTGTTTTCTGTCAGTGGTTCTCATCAGCAATCAAATGATGTGCTTAGATAGCTGTGCGTCTCTAAGGGTGGCTGTAACAAGGAGGAATGCAGTGATGTTAGCTGTCTGAAGCAGCCTGTTAAATTCCTAGATAAGACATCAGTGTTATTTTTCAGCTGAATAATTTCTGAAGTGCTTTTTGGAAGCCAGTGTTTTGAAAGAGGCATCCTTTCCACACTGCACAGTCGCTGCCTCTACTGCTGACAGGAATGGGAGACTGGATAAGGGACTGCAGAGGGATGGACAGTAAAACTTGCATTTCTGTCTCCCTGGGATGGGCAGCAGAGTCTCACGGTAGTGCAGGCCATGGCTCTTAAAGCCAGAGGTTTCCCACACAGGTTCCTCCCAGCTTGGGGATGCTCAGAAACCTTCCTGCCTGGAGGCAGCCAGCTGAGAGGAGAGCAGTTCCTCGGTTTCATACGAGAAATTAAGAGGAACTCACACACACTTTTGCTGTAAGTGTAGGGAAATGATCTTACCTTCTGGAAGTAGAGGTTTTGGACTGAATTTTCATCTTTCATTTATTTGATTAAGAGAGCCATGCTTGGTTTGTTTGTTTTTGTTTTTGTTTTTTTTTTTGGGGGGGGGTGTTGTTGGTTTTTTCCTTGAGATCAATGGCAATATGCATATAGTATAAATAAAGATGTTATGTCAATATCTGGGGATTTCTCTCTCTCTGGGAGGCAGGGCTGGCCAGCACCACCTCCATCAGCTCCCTGAAGGGGCAGTGTGGTCTGCCCTGCACTGGGCACATGGCAGAGCCTGGTGTGTCACAGCTTGGTGCAGTGAAAGGCTCTTGGTACATGAAGTTTATTCTCTCCCCTTGCAGCTATTGCACCACTATTCCTGAGTGACCTGGTACAAACCCCACATTTTCTTTTCCGGGGGCCCACCTGAAAAACAGGATCTGACAGAAACAAGTTACAAAAGGATAATTATAAGTTATTAAGAGCAAGGTGATATGGAAGGTTTAGCTCTCACAAAAACAGTAGCTTGTATTGTATGCAGAGTAAAAGAACACAGATGTTAGCCCTTTTTTTCCCAAGTGTGGCTGTCCCCTGTTCCTTCCAGCCCCTTTTCCTGAGAATGCCTGGCCATTTGCAGTGTGAGTGGTGTTCAGTTACTAGTGCCATAAAATGCTATAGCAACATTGTTTTAGTTACATGCGATTCAGAAAGGGGGATGTGTTTGTGTTGAAGCTCTGCTAATTGCATCATTTTCTCCTTGTATTAAACAATGTGTTCATGGTGTGTAGTGCAGAGCAATCTGTGTGCAGGGAAATGATTTCTATTATATTGCAGAGGTCTGAGCACTTGACCTTGTAAATGAATTCCCAGACACAGCTAAATACAATGCAGTAAGTAACAGGCTCTAATTAGGAAGCTGGAAGAGTTGGACATAGTTCCAGTATCTTGATGTGAAAACTATCCAGACATTTTCAGGATCATTGTACAGCAATGTTTTGCAGCAGTGAAAGGAATTACTATACCTTCAACAAGTTGCTAGCAAAGAACTGAAAGAAAGGGAAACTCAGGAAGTACTTACAGGGCTGACAGCATGGTGGAAACTATAATTCTGAGACCTTATCTTTTTTTTTAGTGATGTTACTGGCTTGTAAGAAGAACAGAAATGGATCAAAAAGCAGTTGAGTTTGCAGAAATCTCCCACTGGCAGATTAGACCTGAGTCCTGACAGTTTTCATCCCCCTTGAGACCAGTGGTAGAATAATTGGTTCTGAAATGTCTGGAATGAGGAAAAGCTTTAGAGAATTCTGAGTTTTCCATGTTTCAGCAGGTTGGTTATGTTTTTTTTCAGAATTACATATCTAAGTATTCGTTATAGTCATAAAAGGAAAGGAACACATTTTTGTTCTTTGGTCTGAAAGAGAATTTTAGCAAGCTTCACACCAGTGAAGTCCTTTCTGCAAGCTGCAGTGAGTTAGGCACCACATTCCTGGGTGTGTTTGCATCAGCCAAAATGACATTCAGCGAAAGTACCGTGGGGACATGGGGTAGGAATCCTTCTGCACAGGTCACATGTGCCAAGAGCCTGCTCAAGGCTTCCTACTGTAAGCAGGATTCTGTTGGAGAGAACTCTGGTTTATCTCAGATCTGCAATATAGGTGGTAGCCAGTCATAAAAACACATAGATTAAACAGATTTTATCTGTGACCTTTTTCTGTAAGTTGTTATTGTTCAGATCACTGATAAAGGCATGAAGGTGTATAGCCAGTGGTGGGTCCCACAGAATTCCACCCACTCAGCAGTGATTTCCCTGCACTTCAGCTTCACAGGCAGTTCTCAAGCTACTCTGTATATGTTGGATATGCAGTCGGATTTTTTAAAAAAATGTTTTAGAGTGTGAAGGGGTAGAGGGCTTTTACAACTATGTTTATACTATTCCTCAAAAAAATTTACAATAAGTCATTTTTATACCACCTTATTCTCAATGTTTATTTTATTATATCCTTTTATTTTTATTATTTGAATTCTGTATTGGCAGCTGTGATAGGTTGACTTAGACTGGAGTGTTCATCTGGCAT
Organism: Regulus satrapa; assembly: GCA_013396955.1. Classification (NCBI taxonomy): domain Eukaryota; kingdom Metazoa; phylum Chordata; class Aves; order Passeriformes; family Regulidae; genus Regulus; species Regulus satrapa. The sequence goes on along the minus strand of VWZN01003768.1, from coordinate 1,337,825 downwards.
GGCTGTAATTAGCTACTTCTTGTCATTACATGCTTGAATTTTTTGTTAAATTGCCTTTCTTCCTGGGGAAAACCCCTCAAGCATTTTTAAGGGCTAATGAAAGTAAGTGTTGATTTTTCTGGAGGCACTTTGGCCGATTTGTAACACCTGTGTGGATTTGGGCTATTCATGCCTCCTGCAATGTCCCTGCCCAGCTTTATTTATGGCTCTTTTAACATCCTCTTGCAGTGGAGTTGAAATCAAAAAAGTCCCAAACACTTTTTGCAAACTTTCGAATTGACTTCTGACTTCTTTTTTTCTGATACAGAAAATGCACATGTATTAAATTTGTTTGCATTTGTCACATTATTTTTTTACTTTTCCATATAACATTATACACTTTCATATAATGGCATGCCAATTCCAAAAGTAGGTTTCCTTTTTATCCAAAGCTATTTTTAAAAGTATGTGTTCACTTTAGTCACAAAGGTGGTAGATTTCCCCTTGTATATTATGTACAGTCTTTGCTTTATTGCCACCTAACGCTCATTCCTTCACTGTTATTTAGTAGTTCTTGTGTAGGTTTTAAAAAAAATGTGGAACACATCTCAGTGGTTTGTAGGTTGTGCTAAGTGACTCATATAGAAGACAGAAGGAAGTTGCAGTGTGGCCACATCTCCTTGTCCTTCTGAGCAGTGACATTTAACTTCTGAGTGCTCCAGAGTCTAAACAGTGCCAGGAGAAAGGAATGGAGACCTTTGGGAGAGGCAGGTACTGGCTTGGTGACATTTTTGGTGAGAGTGACTCCACAGTTTGCCATCATCTAGAGCCAAAAAGTGAAACCCTGGCATTACTGTAAAATTATTAAATTTGCTAGTGAAAGAAATTACCTTGTAGAGGTCCTTTTTGTCATGGTTTGCTGGAGAGCCAGGTATCTTGGCTCATAGAGGAGTTGAGCTGTGATATAACCAAGCATTCAGAGCCCACAAGTTTAATCTGTAATAGCTCCATGAAACTCACTTCCAGAAAATTTCTCTCAGAGGAACCATCTGATTTCTTACAATGTGCAAGCTCCCCTTGAAATCTTGCTCTTGGTGAGATAATACCAGGACAACCACTTGCAAAAATGTGTGGGGGGTAACTCATCTCCTTGGTGCTGTCAGTCTGGGAATGTCTGGTTGTGGAGCTGGGGTTTTGTGGAGGAAGGACCCCTGTGCTCTGCCTGTCCCACGCACAAGCTGTGTAGGTCTGACTTCCCTAGAAGTACAGCGCTTGTTTTCCACAGTGGTGTGTGATGGGAAGACGTCATTTACATTTTGACAAGGCAGGATAGCTTGTTGCTGCAGAGGTTCTGATTGTCATGGGGAATCTGGCTCTTGAGAGACCTTCCGATGTAACATTATTGTGAGGCCTTATCTGCACTGTAATTTTGGACAGATATGTCAGCATGAGCTGTGACCAAGCTACTGAGGTGCTGCTGATAGTTTGCTCATAGTGGGTCTGCCCTGGCCAGTGACCTGAGGGCTTATCTCTGCTGGATTTGCAGCTCTTGGTAGAGACAGTGTTCCTTAGACTATCCTTCTGATATATTTGTTGTTTTCCTTGTAACATTAGGCATGTCTACACCAGTTGGAGTGTGAACTATGGGAGATGCTTTGCAGACATAACATAGAGCTCATTTCTACCAAAAACAAACCAACCAAACAAACAAACAAAAAAAAAAACACCAAAAAAAAAAAAAAAAGAGTATTCAAAACTATGTATTTAAACTAGGCAAATTTATGGAGAAAAAAAATGAAATATATCTGCATCTATTATGCCTAAGGATATGGGTACATACTCCTGTTTCAAGAAATCCTTCTGTTGCACACAAGGAAGGAGAAAGGATATAGAAAGAAAATTATCACTGTAGGTGTCCCATTTCTTCCCAAGCATCTGCTGTCAGGAAATCTCAGACACAGGATACTGAGCTGTATGGATATCAGCCTGAGCCAGCAGGACTTGTGCTTATGTTCTGTTTATTTATCTAAGAAGGATGATGGGGGAGACATTATCATATTTTACTTTGAACATGTTTCTTTGATTTTGAATGAAGGATAATTTTTCTACATTACCATAGAGGAAGATACCTTGTTAAGAAGATGAAGGAAAGTTCTGAATTAATATTCTTCATCAGCCTACTTAAGAGGCTCAGATGGCCTCCTCTAGCTCTTGAAGAACCTGGGCAAAACTATTCTCCAAACTTTGTAGGTTGAAAACTGCCATATTTGAAAATTATTAGAGCAATTTTGTCTTAGCTGTTAGAGAGAGATCAGTGCAGGGGCCTGACAATCACAGAGAAGGCTAATCTATGGGTCTGAGAGTGTATGGTTAATCTGACACTTTACAGATACTTACTGCATGACAGCTGCAATGAATCAGGTTATTAGAGTGATTTTCTGTGCCATAAAGCTTATTTATTCCTGTCTTTCTTAAAATAGGGAGTGGGGATGTGTAAAGCCTATCAATGAGATAGAGGAGACGGCCTGAAGCCAGACAAACCAAAACATTTCGAGATTCTGCTAATGTTACGAAGATGAAAGGAATCCCCAAATAAAAATGAGCAGAGACATATTTAGCAGAGCCTCATTCCTAAACAGCCAATTGGATGGAGGCAGGAAGGTCTCCACACACATCTCAGAAGTTGTTTTCCCTTATAAAGTAAAGCAAAGGGATTACTTTTTTCACAGTCTTCTATAGACCGGGATAAGCCTGCAGCTTCTGTCCTCCTTTACCAAAAAAGTATGGCATCTAGCCACTGGTGCTGGGCTCTGAGCTGGCACCCTTCAGGCCAGCTGGAGCCCATTTCCTGGGCATGGGTGGCTCTACAGCTCCTGCTGCTGTGGAATTCCAGGCACACTTTGTGTCTGTATGGAAATCCACATAAGTTACTCAAAAGAAAGGACTTAAGGAAGGTGTAGCTAAATACCACTGATGAATTGAAAGATGCTTGAAGTGAATAGGAGAGTTCCTGTTGGAGTGCACTGGAACTTTGCTAGTATCTCTGTTAGGAGATTAATTAATCTCTATTAAGAGATCTGGGAAAACAATACTGAAGAGAGAGGCAAAATTAACTTTTCCTCTTTTTCTTTCTTTGATTGTACTCCAGACACACTCCTGTGATGCAGATTGCAAAAGGGTTTAGCATGGAAAACCAAAGAAGTTCCCAGGGGAGTTAAATTAAAAAACTATTGGGTTTGGCTGTGGATATAAAGAAAGAACAAGAACCTTGGGGTATAGACACACCAGGCAGATTGTGCCATACAAATGAGTGGGATAAGGACTGAGAGACAGCTAGTAGGAGCTGGTGTTGGAATTGGCCTCCAGAGGGAAAGGTAAACTACTTTTAGAAATGGTTTTTTGTTCTTTTCCTTGAAAAACAAACAAAACCAAACAAAAACCCCAAATATATATAATATATATATAATATCAGATAAGCTCTTATTTGTCCATAGCTAAAGAAGAGTTTAGAGGTTTGATCTCCAGCATCTAGGCTTCATTCTCAGACTTTTTCTATGCAGTTCTCTTTAGGTTCTCATTTTTGTCTCATACCAAATTAATTCTTTCCCTCTGCCCCTTTGGCAATGACCTAAGTTACTGAGAAGAAAGGTGTAAGCTACTAATGTCATTTTTTTCACATAAGCTTTTATGTATAGAAATATTTGTGTGATCATAACTTCAGCATGGAGTCACTGAAAAGAAAAGAAATTCTTTTATTCTATAATGTCCCTGGAGCTGGACTGACCTAATTTCCTTGTATAGTTTACCTGTCAGCCTCCCTTCCTTCCTGCCCTGGCATTTTCCATGGTGTCCCACTGTCGAGACGAGCTCCCTGCTGAGCACTGCTCTTCACTGTGCTCTGGAGCTGTGGCTGGGCACCACCTCTGCATTTTCCCTGTGCTGTTGCTGTGTCTCCATACTCTCCTACTGCTCAGCCCGCCTCTGGGCTCACTTCTTCCTTCTCATCTGTCTGTGCCTGTCTCTAACATCCTTCACGGGGCAGCACCTTCCAAGGAGCTGGTCACTCTGCATCACCGTATCGACAGCGGCCTGCTCTGAATCAGGCTCTGTGCCAGCTGTATCTTTTTCCTGAGCACCCTGTAATCCTCGGTGCCCATGGCAGGGAAGGTGATGTGTGATCCCCACCCATATAAACCATTCCTCAAAGCAAGGGGCTGCTGCTGCTGCTGCCCCTACTGCCGCCAGCACTAATTGCGGTGAGCGCGGCCACCACCTCCTTTATGTTCCCAAAGGCCTCTTGTAGAAAATTGTTGCCTGTGCTTCTCACTATGCTGAGGAGCAGTGTGGATGATGTACCAGCTCTACTGAAGGGTTGTTTACTTGGCTCTGCAATCCCTCGTGTGCTGTGTTCACTATACTGCAACCACCACTACGGGTCTTTTTGGGAATGTGAACTTCTGCTCAGTAAGGAAAAAAGTTTTGATTCTTTTGAGTTTTTGTTCCAGTCTTGATATTTTCATGGTATTTTAAGGATGAGGTTTCTGAAAACCTTGGAGTGTGTTTCTTCTGATTAGAAGGTAATTGATATTTGTATCAAAATCAGATGATACTGTGTTGAAGTGTTCTGCTGTGTGAAATTCCCATTCCCCTTGACCAAGCTTCCCATATCTAATACCATATGTTCTATATGAGGTATGCAAGTTCTCTCAGCTATGTTGCTGAGTGTTGTTTGAAAACAAAGAATTCAGTTTTGGCTGTCCTTTGAATGTTAGTTAGAAATATGTAAAAAAGGGCCTGTTTAGATCCTCAGTTTTCGGTTGCTTACCTCAATGGGTATTTTCATTTTTCTTCTTTTTCCTTTTCCTTTTCCTTTTCCTTTTCCTTTTCCTTTTCCTTTTCCTTTTCCTTTTCCTTTTCCTTTTCCTTTTCCTTTTCCTTTTTCTCTGTCTTTTTCTCTGTCTTTTTCTTTTTCTCTGTCTTTTTCCCTGATGATGGAAGTGAAATAATAAATAGCTTTTGCATGGCTCATGTTCCAACACTTGTTAGCTTCTGTTTCTGACTCTCCAAGGCAGTTACATTCCTTAAAAGTTCCTTTCCTTAAAAGTTAAATTCCTTTTAGTGTTCAATCCATAATTCTGCCTATTTGCTATCTCTGCTAGTAGCTTATTCCTTAAATTTTTACATCAGAAAAACTTTCACTGTGGTTTTCTGGGAAGTTTTCTTGCATGAAAGCTGCTCAGTTAGGCAGCAAACACTCCCTAAACAGAGGCACAGTGCCTCTCCCTGTTGTACCAACACTTGCAAAGCGAGGATCTCACTTGGATTATCACCTTTCTCTTGGCTTGTGTGCTTGGAGAACTTCTGAATTTCTAAGGTTTAGCATTGGAATTAAGAGATGCTGTTTCTCATCTGTCATACAAACTTAATGACAAAACACTGCTGGCTGTGAGAGGGCTGCTTCACTAGAATTCATATGTCCAGGGAACAGTTGGCTACAGCTGCAGAAATCCAGGCCTGTGCTGAAAATAACTTGTACAGTGAGAACTGTTCCTTTATTTGCTGAAAACTTGTTCAGTGGAAAAGATAGCTGGGGTTATAAAATCCAACAACTTTATTATGAACAATTTGGGATGTGCATTTATGACAGTCCAGACTTGTGGCTATCAGTGAAGCAGCTCTAGGGCAGATTTGGCCCACAGATCATGGACTTGGAAAAGAAGCTTTCAGAGAAACAGACTGGATTGTAAGCCATCACAGACCAGAGGGGATCATAACAATCTTTTAACTGAACATTTTCACAACCTTCAAGGACTGTTCTGTGAATCTTGTACAACAGCTGGTACATTTTTTACTACCCTTAAACCTGTGGGCAATATTTATTATACAAGAAAAATGCTAATCTTTTAAAGAGACTTTGTAGAAAAATTGAGCAGTGGTTTAGCTGGCCAAAAAAAAAAAAAAAAATTATTCACTGTTTTTCTCAAAATCTTTAATGAAAGCCAGGTGTTTGTTTAAATAGACCTTCCCTGTTATAAATGACTGCTCTTCTAATTTCTCATTCTGCTTCTTGGATGTTACTGTGAAGTCCTGAACCTTGAGCACATGATCCTTCTGCCAGATGATGTCTATTGTGGGCACACTCTCTTCTGTATTTTAGCAACTCTCCTGAAGTTTTAAAGTGTTTATCTTACAGAGCTGAAAGTCTCCTCCTGTTTCTTGAGCTCTACACTGGAATGCAGTGGAAGAGACCCAGGGCCTGTGGCCACCCAGATTAGAGTTTTTTGTGTTAAGGTCCCTATATGGTTTTGTTAGAGACTTCAGCTCTCTCTCTGTCTGTCTCTGCTCCTTGTTTGGGAGGCCAGTGGGAGGAGAAGAGCTGAAGGGGCTATATAACCTCTGAGGTTTCAGATACAGAGTGTACCACCCAGAGCAGCCATCCCCAGCCAAGCGCTGTCAGGGTAAGTGGCACGGAACCAATGGCATGATTTACAGGTTGCTGGAGGATTTCAGTTAAATAATGTCAAGTGGAAGCTATTCAGGAAGATGTACTGCTGCGCTGTAATTTGCTTAAGGGACGTATTAGAACTGGGTTGATAAAGTACTTGTAGTATCTATACTGAGTTGTCTTTATTTTATATTCTGAAAGGGAAAGAAAAGTTCTACCCTAATAATTTTGCTGATTCTACCAGCACTTCAGCAACTGTATAAAAAAACGTTTTGTGTAATGTCACCACTGGAATTGCAGATATACTCTGGTTTAAATGAACCCCATGTGACATTGGGGTGCTAGTTTGGGACAGAGTTCCTGATGGGGTATGTTGTAGTGTTTCTTAGCAGATTTGCTTCAATGCTTTCAATTGAGTGTGAGATTAAAATGTGCTTCTTGGAATGTGACTGCAGGAGGAGTTGGAAGTACGCAAATCAGCAGTGTCTAATAGGATAAAATGAGGATGCATGTGTATTCATCCTCGTCTCTATGTATATGAAACTACTGTCCTCTAAAATGCCAAATGTTCATTAACAAACAGGCTACATGCAGCACTTGTGGAGGCAGAGTTTTCTTTTGAATTTATTGTGAAGATTTGTGAGGTGATTGATTATATTTACATGTAAAACAGGGAGAAGAAAGAGGCTAAAGACTGTACTGTTTACTTGGGAGAAAAATCTCCTTTCTTCCATAGTACTCAGTGACATTTGGTGCTCTAAGATTTTGCTCCTGTCCTCCATGGCAGTCCTGAGCTGTAACTCGTTGGTTTGTAGCAGAGTCCTCTGCCTGATTTTTCTACTTTTTGTGCTTTATTACTAAATATGGTTTTCATTTAGAGTCCACTAAGCTCAGAAATGTAGCCTTTCCTGCCCTCTTCTTCCCCTCCCCCAAGTGATTTTTGGCATTGCATTAGCTGCATTGGTTTGAGCAACCCCCCTGACCTCAATCGCTGTTCCAAAAACAGGCGGCTGAAAAGCATATTTCCTAATTAGGAAATGGTTTGTCCAAACCAGCCTGTTCATTCATGTTAGATAACAGTTGTGCTCCATTCAGTAAATACTTTAATATAAGGAGCCTGTTTCCCCAGGAGTTTAATAGATGAAAAAATTGCAGCTTGCTTTTTCCCTCCTCAGTTAGAATGATAAAATACCTGGAATACAAAGTTAGGATTTCCCTGTCCTTGTCTTCTCCTGGGAGCTCTGCCCACGCAGCCTGCAGGAGCAAGGCTGCAGCCGTGTCTCGTGGCTGCCTGGCTGGGCAGAGACAGAGGATCCCAAATGAAGCATTTGGGAGAGCTGTCTGTGCTTGTTCCATCCATAGTAGGGGCTAAACAGATTGTGGCCTCCCTTGCTCAGTGGCATGGCTCTTGCTGACCCCATTCTCATTTCTGCCTGCGCTTCCCGTATTCCTGCAGCAGAAGGTTTTGGAGACTGCATGTGGAGCCAGCTGGTCCGTGCATGACAGCTGTTAACACATTGCAATTTGTTGAACTCTGCATGGAAGCCCAGGCTTGGAGTGGGCCAAGTGATTCCCTACTACGCTATAAATTGTGGGCAAATAGTTCTTCTTGAGTCCTGGTATTCAGTGCTTGTTTCTGTAATTGACTTTAATACAAAGCCTTCAAAGCATTTTTATTACCCATATTATCTTCCTGTTGCCAGAGGAAGAAAACAGTTTCTTTTTACTGAGCCAAGGAGCCAACATAAATTTTTCTGTCACTCTACAAATGTAGTTTATTAGCTGCTTTGAAATGATGAGAGAGCAGACCTTATGGCCTGGTTTTAAAACACATACAGTCTCTGGCTTAATTTTAAAGGTGGGTTTATTTTTCTGAATTATTAGGAGAGAATTGGAACATACTTGCTTCTTTCCCTCCCCCTCTCCCTTTTTATGTTTGAAAAATTTCTATCTTTTGAAAAGGTTAAGCGTGAACTTCATTGGCCATTTTCATCAGTGGATTAATATTTGCATCAAGAAAACACCCCTGGTACAAGCATAGAGTTTAATGTCAGTTAGTTTTTGGGAAGCCCAAGACTAGAAGAGGAAGTTCAAGTGCCTGTTACCTTCAACTATCCACATGTGTCAGGATTTTGTCAGGGTGATAGAAAAGCAGGAGAAGTTGTGCTGAATTCAGGGCAAATGAATCTTTGTTTTTGCAGCTGTCAGTCCAGTGTTCTCTTTTATCTCCTTCCCCCAGCCGTGGATTTCTGCAACCCAATTTAGATAAATATTTGCTGCTCCCTGATCTCTCTGCCTGTGCTGCAGAGCTGGAAGTCTCCTCTGGAATTCCCTGGGTAATCTCTAGTGCACACAGCCCTTTGTCAGACATGGTTGAAACCTCATATTTTCAGAAGGAAGCCCTCTCCCTCCCATAGCCCTGCGGTCCTTGGGATTCCCAGACCCCTCCTTATGGGTTCTCATTGCTTTCCTAGAGCCAGGGTAGCTCTGCTACCTGAGTGTGGTTTTTGGCTTTGATTTAATTCTTCCCTGCTGTTTTCATAGGGCTGTTTTCTATCAGGAAGGCCAGCAGACACTGCCATAGAAGATGTGTGAGGAAGAGGACAGCACTGCCCTTGTGTGTGACAATGGGTCAGGGCTCTGTAAAGCCGGCTTCGCTGGAGATGATGCTCCAAGAGCAGTTTTCCCATCCATTGTGGGTCGTCCCAGGCACCAGGTGAAGAGCTACTTTGGTTGTTCCTTACTGGGTTTGTAGAAGGCTTTGCTGCCCTGTCCTCAGCTCTACAGCTGGGGCCATCTGAATTTGGGGTAGTCCAGCCTGGAGTGATCTCTGTATCAGATTTTCCAGGCAAAATGGGTCCAGCAGCGCACTCACCTGAATCAAAGGAAGTCTCCTGCCTTGTGAAAGGAATCCTTTAAAAATTTTCCACTCCCTCCTATGCTATCTTCTCCCTGCCCCTTAATTTTGAATCACATAGAGAATTAGGTAAGTAAAACTAGTTTAAAGAAACCCAATCCAAAATTCAAACAAAGGAACATCTGGAAATTCTGACTGCCCTTAAAGCTGATAATAGGTAATGTGTGGAAGACTGAAGGAGGAAACAGAAGTTTTCAGTTAATTTTTTCCTAAGCTTTCTGACTTTGTCGTGTCAGAAATGAGCACCTGGCTATGGTTGAGTTTCTTTAGATTCAAGGTTTACGTTTGAGTGTATGATGCATTCCAGTATATTTTAATAATTTGCAAAATACATTTATTGTCTGAGCTGTTAAATATAGACAGTTTATGAGACAGATCACCATTAGCAGGAAACAGAGCAGCTTGTTGAGGTCACAACAAACAAATCCAAGTAATGAACAGATCCACCTAATTGCTTCTATCTCACCCAAGGCCCTGGTGGAAAGAGGCAAGCTCTTTGCAAGATCAAGACTTTATATACCCAGCAAATGTATTTTAAGTTCTCCAGGACAGGAGAAATGTCTGCCTTTCAATATAGAACCCAGGACTGGAGGGGTAATTGATGCCTCTGGGAATTACCATAATTTAAAAACTGTATCCAAATGCCAGCATCTGTAGCTGCTATAAATTATATTAATTGCTCAAAACCAAGCCATATAGTTACAGTGCAAGCAAATACAGATTTTTAGAACCTTTCTTTCCTGATCATGTAGGATGGATCATCCCATTAAAATTTGCAAATCTGGGGTGCCTGTTTTTAAGACATAGATTTAGAGATGCCAAGGTTTGGAATCTGTAAAAATTCCGTTTTGATAGGAGTATTATGCACTTATTATATGCAGTATTATATATATATATATATATTTTTTTTCTGACTTAAATATAGACACTAGTATATATCTGGAGTAGTTTCCACCTTCTGGCCCTTTAATAATTTCTACAGGATCCATGGAAATATCTGTAAAGAAGTCCATAGAGTAGATTTAGATTGTCCATCCCTAATTAGTGTATTGTCCATCCCTAATTAGTGTTATGGCATTCAAATAGAGGATTAAAAAATATTGAATCTTAAGCTTTGGGAAATTTAAAGTGTGTATCACTCCATCTTGACCCTTAGATGGCCCAACATCACTTTCTGCTTTTACTCCACTTTTTATCATTTAGCAGACTGTCCATCCCTAAATAATAACAAATATTAAAACAACTCAATTTTTCCACTTTATCTTGATGCATTTAATATTGTACTTGTTCTGTTTACTTAACTGTAGTAGACATACAAACTCCAGAGATTTAATAACCAAACATTTAATATTGGCAATTTAAGAGCAGCACATCATTCTGTTTGTTAGTATTAGTAAGCTATGTTTTTGCTGGTATAACTGGCAACTGGGTCTATTTCACAGCTAATGTTCTGTCTACTTTGTGACACTTTTCCCTGAGAGACTAACACCGTTTGTATTGTTTTATAGGGTGTGATGGTTGGTATGGGTCAAAAAGACAGCTATGTGGGTGACGAGGCTCAAAGCAAGAGAGGAATCCTGACCCTGAAATACCCCATCGAGCATGGCATCATTACAAACTGGGATGACATGGAGAAGGTATTTCAGCTTTGAAAAGTTGATGTGTATTGCTGGTAAACAGAACTACTTGAACCAAATTTTTACAGAATATCCACTAAATTTTAGGTGAAGGCGTCATGCTATCCAGTATGGTTCAAGGAGAAGCTTGTTAACAGCCAAGCTTAACGTGCAACTAAAGCTGCTTTATCAGTAGAAATACATCAAAATTGTAATTAGGAGTTCTTTTACTCCAGCCTGATCTTTGCTAGTTACTGAGAAGGAGCAAGGGGATAGAGAAGGGAAGAAAAAAAAGAAAAAAAAAAAAAGAATACATCCATTTGTTAGTAGAAAATTGAATTAAAGAAGGCATTTGTTTCTGCAAAACTGCAAAGTATGTATGTAGTTCTGATGTGAAGGGTAGTGTTTACACACATATATTTTAATATTTGGAAGATTAGCAACATTGCAGTGCAATGCATACATTTCAGAGCCAGTATTTGACTGAAAGGCTCCCAGACCATGTTTATAGCATAGTCTGTATAGAAAATATAATTTCTAAGATTCTAAAATGGTTTCTCCATTTAATGTTGTTCTGTGAAAATAGGGCTATTTGGGACAGTCTGGACATCCCAACAGTGTAATTGTGTGAAGTCACCCAGCACCTAATGAGTCTCAGTGTTGTAGAATTTGCTTGAAACAAAATATTTTAGATGCCAAACACATCAACCAGTCCCTAATCACCACCAGCTTGAAAACAAACTTAGCAAAATGTCTTGACCTTCAGACAAAAATCTCTGGTTATTTTACTTATCAGAGTATTAACCTCACTGCAGTCCACCTGGCCTCAGAGTTTTACAACCTGCAGGAACAAGTTGTGTGGAGGTGATAAATGCATGTTGACTTTCAACCTCACAAAGCATTTATCTTTATTTCTTTTCATGAGTTCTTGGTTTGGCCTGTACAAACCAAAAGATTAAACTCTCAAGAGACCCATTTTCTGTTGAACTCTGTATATGTTCTCTGAGTTGTTCCAGAACTGTTTCCCTTTCAGTCATTACTGAAGTAGCATTGCTGGGACCAAGTGTGTCCTGTTCTGTCTTTTCTACTGTAAGAGTACCATATTAATTTTCCTTAGCTTGGGAGTCCTTACAGTAAGTCATATATTACTGGTAGTAAAGCCCGAGGATGGTGCTTTTCTTTCTACAGTGATTCTGGTAGTCTCTGTAGATGCAGTAAGAACAGCTGCACGAGGAACATCACCAGCCTATATCCAGAGCTGTAAAGCAGAGCGCTGGAGCTCGACACCTGCCTGAAGTGATGTTGAGCTGCTGACTGATTGTGTTTCTTTCCCTTGGCTTCTCTCACTATCCTCAGATCTGGCACCACTCTTTCTATAATGAGCTCCGGGTTGCTCCCGAAGAGCACCCGACTCTGCTGACTGAAGCGCCACTGAATCCCAAAGCTAACCGTGAGAAAATGACACAGGTAAGCTCACATGAAAGCTTGGAATAATCCAACCTTTTCCTTCAACAGGATGGGACGGTCATCATCCCCGTTAGTCAGGCTGTCCTCTCAGTTATGGAAGATGGAAAGTATATACTGACCACCCATCATATTTTCATATTATTACATAGAGTGTAGAAAATCATTGAATCCACCTTGAATGTGACCACTCCAGTCTGTCCAAGCTTTACATCATTTTGATCTATTTTTATGCCCAGGCCTATTACAAAATTATCTTCAATATGTGCATGTGACTACATTAATATATAAAAATATATTATATAGATATAGATATAGTGATGTAATGATAAATATATAGGCCAAATACATGGAGATACCTTACAGGACAAATATTTTTGGATTTAGATATTTTTATTTTCCTTTCTTGTTTTTACCGACCATGGAGAAATATGAAAATCTTGTATTCCACCTCTTTTTCCGTAAATTGCTTCAGCTAAGCTAAACCGTCCAGTGTTAAGACAATTATTTAAATTGCATTTCAGATTATGTTCGAGACGTTCAACGTGCCAGCCATGTATGTAGCTATTCAAGCCGTTCTGTCCCTCTATGCCTCTGGACGTACCACAGGTAAGTGTCGGGGGAACACGGCAGAGGTGTTTGAAATAGCTCTGTGGGTGTGATGGAACGAACCGTGCACTGTCTTCCCACAGGGATTGTGCTTGACTCTGGGGATGGTGTCACCCACAACGTGCCAATCTACGAGGGCTATGCCCTGCCACACGCCATCATGCGCCTGGACCTGGCCGGCCGGGACCTGACAGACTACCTCATGAAAATCCTGACGGAGCGTGGATACTCCTTCGTGACCACTGGTAAGGACTGCTGCTGGCTGCAAAGGAGCCTTGTTCATCTGCAGTGTTTCTACTGGCCTCAGAAGGACTAGCACTGGTTCTGTAGTTGAACAGGCATGAGAGGGTCTCCAACATGAAAGTCCCTTGAAAGATTAGCGGAGGAGTCATTTAAAATATGGGGAGGGTGTTGGAGGACAAAGGGGAGCAACCAGTCAACGTTTCTGGGTCCTTCCTGAATGCCACTTTAAAGACTGAATCCTCTTTACAGCCGAGCGTGAAATTGTCCGTGACATCAAGGAAAAGCTCTGTTACGTGGCCCTGGACTTTGAAAATGAGATGGCCACTGCTGCATCTTCCTCCTCTCTGGAAAAAAGCTATGAGCTTCCTGATGGTCAGGTGATCACCATTGGAAACGAACGCTTTCGGTGCCCAGAGACCCTCTTCCAGCCATCTTTCATTGGTAGGTTCAGCGACTGCTCTGCCTTGGTAAACTGCACAGAAATACCAAGACCCTATCTCCTTTTGCCTCTGCTCTGTTATTAAGTCACCCAGAGCTATACACGGGTGTGTCCTAGCACCCATGATAAAACAACCTTTTAGAACAGGACTATTAATATGGTGGGAAGAGCTTAATGTTAAGCAATTAGCCAAAATACTTTCCCAAAATAAACCCACAATGTTTATTCCTACCTTCTGGCATTGGGCCTGTGCTATTTTATATGTTTGAATATGCTTGCCAGGAGTGGGAAGAGGTGGGAGGGGCAGGCAGGCAGCAAGACCTACTTTTGTTTTTCCAAAAGACTGCTCCAAATCCCGAATCAATGGTTCATTGCCTTTTCGGAGCAAAGCCAAGACAATGCCATGCTAATCAACATCCATGAAGGCAGATTTGCAACTAGGTCACACAGAAATCCAGTGTCAGTTCTGCCAACAGGCAGAATTTCAACTCAGAGATAAAGTAGTTGCATACCTAGTGGTATTAGGACATATTTTGACTGTTCTGTCTCTGAGTTGACTTAATTTGAAAAGAAAGAAAGAAAAAAAAACCAAAAACAAAAATAAATTATTCCAGGACCATATAAGGAATTCTTAGGACAATTGAGATTGCCTGAAAAAGCCTAGTGGCAACTCTACTATTCCACACCCCCAGCTTTTTTTAAGGAGGAGTTGTTGTAAGGGGGAGAGGAGGGCTGTACACCAAGGAACTCTTAAGCAAATAATTTAGGCAACTGCAGAATGACTTTCCAGATTTCCAAATCTCTGAGACTGATGTCTTCCAAGGAGTCACCAAAATGCATGTCAGTTCTGCATTAACAGTTTTAGGTCTCTGTATGGAGTTGCTTCCTCAGTGTTCTTCTGTACCTTCCCCAGGTATGGAGTCGGCTGGTATTCATGAAACCACTTACAACAGCATCATGAAATGTGACATAGACATCAGAAAGGATCTTTATGCCAACAACGTGCTGTCTGGAGGCACCACAATGTACCCGGGTATTGCAGACAGGATGCAGAAGGAAATAACTGCTCTGGCTCCTAGCACCATGAAAATCAAGGTATGTATGGTGCAATCATTTATAGACTACATGAGCTGGAATTTACAAAGTCCTCAAAGATCTAGTGAAACATGCAACACTTTACAAAGGAAGTGCTTTTAACTTATTTTGAATCTAGATTATCTAGCAAATGATCACCAACTGGTAGCTTTGGTGCTGGAAGAAGAGAGCCTTCTCTCACTTCCTCGTTCATGTTGATTTCTGTCAACTGTGTTAATGTGGCTAAAGAACAGCATCAACCCAGAAGCACAGATTTTCCTTTTCCTCTGGAGGCTGTATGTGAGCTTCTTCAGCCCTGCTAGTCTGATAGACACGGGAGAGAGGAAATGCTGGCTTTGTCTTTGGCTTAAAAGTTTGCAAAAGAAAGAGACCCTGACAAACTAATCTTCCTGCTGATTCAAATCATCTGTTCTTTGTTTTGCTAACATTTATTAGCTATACCAAAAAGAGTGCTCCATAGATCATTGATTTTTTCAAGCCCACCTGGATTGTCATTTTTTGTTTCCAGAGCAATTATCTCCTCTTTTCTCATATGTGCCCAGGACTACACAAATGCACCAGGGATAGGGGTCACTGAGAAAGCTGATTCAGATGGAGAGTTTGAGGGTTACATTTATATAACAAACTTTAAACTCTCCTGCTTGCAGCAATGGATAGCACTAGCACATAGATGCAGTGTTTTCTGTTATTATCACATATCACTGCTTTAGTATTTTTGTATAAAAATTTATTTTATTCACAGTAGACAGTTGCACTTAATGCTTTTATTTCTTAAACAGATCATTGCTCCTCCTGAACGCAAGTACTCAGTCTGGATTGGAGGTTCCATTCTTGCTTCTCTCTCTACTTTCCAGCAGATGTGGATCAGCAAACAGGAATATGATGAAGCTGGCCCATCCATTGTTCACCGCAAATGCTTTTAAACTGCTTTTTCTTTATATGTCTTCTTAGTGTGAATGTATTCAGGGAAATACATTCTTAAAATTCCATTCCATAAATCCTTTATCTTAATAATCTAATTAATTGGATACTGTGTATTTCTTAAAATAAATTTTAATATGCTATATAATTGCTGCTCCTATTTAAAGCAAAAAACAAAAGCAAAAGCCAAGCCATGCGTGTGTGGAGATGCCATTACAGCTGGCTTGAAGCTCCATCTTGTGACATGAATTTATCATTACACTGTACTGGGCTTACCAGAACTGGTGGTACCTTTAGCTCAAAAATACAAGTGCCAGAAGATGCTCATGTGTCAGGCTGCAGGTTCTCAAAGTTCAGCCTCAGAAAACATTTTAATCTGCAGACAGAACCAGTCATGGTTCTTACAATGTTCTAGGCAGTACCAAAGGAGCACGGCATCTGTTCGATATCAGGATGAGCATGGGAATGCTGCTTTGCATCTGCTCTATCCAGAAATATTATCTATCCACATCACTTCTTACTTCACAGCTCTCATGCTGGAAAAGCTGATTTCTTACAGTGCATGGCCCAGGGGTGTATGACGTGTATACCACAACAATTCTGTGTGTTTGTTAAAGAAATAAAACCTCTTCCTTGGGGAGCATATCTGAACACTAATAGTCGGTCAAACATATGATTTTCCTAAGGTATACCCTCAGGATGAGTGCAGCTTATTATTTTTATTTTGTGATTTCTAGCAAGATCTAAGGGGTAATTAAGCTGGCTTAATATACTTTCTCTTCAGAACTTTTTTTTTTTTTTTTTTGGGGGGGGGGGGAAGTAATATGTTCAAAGTAGCCAAAAGAGCTAAAATAATTTATACAATTTTCTTTTTCTGTGATTTTTCTAATTCCAGTTATAATCTTAAACACACCAGCTAGAGGTATATGCATAAAAGCTGAAGCCAGTAATACTGTCTTTGAAGTATATATATATATAAAGAATTCACTGAGACCTGGAAAAGGTCACTTGCAAGGAACTTGCTGCAATCTGTAGTCATCAGAATTCAGGATAAAGGATGCTATTTATTTTTGTTTACTTGTTTTCCTCTCTCAACTCAATACTTTACCTCACTTGCCTGTTACTTGTTATCTTTCAAACTGTAAGCTCTTTGCAACAGCACCTGTTATTTACCATGTCTTCATAATTCCGGGGTTCCAGATCTTGTTCAGCTTCTGACTGTTAGCACCAGTTGCAAACCTCTTTGTACTAACCTTTTTATTTAAAGTATAGGTCGTCTAGGCTCTTGGAACAGTTACTAAATAAACTCTTGTAAAAGCAATTAACTTTGTATGGTTCTTCTTTCTAACTCTGTCTAGATCTTTTTATCTAACTCTAGATAGATCCAGGGAATCCTTTTCAGGCTAAGAAGTGTCTTTCAATTTAAAGCCTCTACTGGCAGGTTACTGGAGAAGACACATTTCTCCAAGGGGCTCTGATGCATCCCTGCTATCCCAAAATGATCTCAGGTAAAGGATTTGGGTATTTCTAAGTATTTTCTACTTAAGAGCTGAAACTTGAGCTACAGAAGTTGCACTGGAGAAAAGGATGAAAATAAAAGAAAAAATGCAATCACATAAACAAATGAATTTGTCTCTACTACATATAATTTAAGTAACTGAAGCTGTAAGAGATGTACATGGCTGTAAGTCCATGTACAGAAAACCAACCAATGTTAAAAATATCTAATTCTCAGAAGGCAGTTAATGTGAACAAGTGACAAAAGAAACATTACTTATTTCAACACAGTTACTGCAGTTTGAAGTTCATTTTATTGTTGTGTTTTATGGGTGAGATTTGTTTACAGATTCAGGGTTAATGCCACTGAACTCCATCTTGACAGAGCAACAAAATAACTCCAAAACAGGCTAGAGCAATAAATATCAAACCATTCAATCTAAAATGTATAAATATAAAAGTAATTTCTGAAAATGTAGGAAAAACCAGGACTCTATTTTTCTGTTTTGGCCTTTTTGTAGAGTGAGATTGATGTGGTTCATCCGTATCACCTCAGATCCAGCACAATTATCTTTATGTCCTTCCCAACCACATGGGTACATGGCTGCAGAAGAAATCAACCCATTACTTTCAGAAACCTCAGTAAAATACCCAGTTAACTTCATCCATGAACTACATCTGTAAAAGACCACCAAAAAGA
>VWZN01003768.1:1299722-1319528 GCA_013396955.1 Regulus satrapa | reverse complement strand
TCAGAAATGTCAATGCTAGCTGGAAGACAGTTCTGACAGACTGTACTGCTCAGCCATACAGACACCATTATGCTATTAAAACACCAAAAGATACAGAGAAATGCTTAGAGAAGCCATGGCAAACCTTTGGCAATGAAGGAAAGAGGGCTAAACTTACTTAAAAGCTGCACTTTTAAGCAGCTGGGAGGGTTTGTTGGGACACTAAAATCAGAGAGATGAGCTGATTCATTGTTTAAAAACTGAAGAGCTCAAGAGTAACTCCCCTTTGAAAATGTGGGTTTTGCTTCTGAAAGCCAGTAAAAGTGGTGACTGGTAGTAACAACCTCTGGTTAACCACCATTTGAATGGCAGCTTGAAACATTCACCTTATGGCTGTTAAAGACTGCCAAATAATCTCCTGCTATCTACCTTGGTCAGTGAACTAAGAGTAATGAATTAGTAAAACAGGGGGACAATTTTTAAGAAATCTGATCTCAAGTTTCTGTTTGCAGCAGCACCACGGTCAGGAATTTAAATAGTAAAAACTGTGTTGAATAATATACTTACATTAAATAGCCTAGGGTCCTTTGTATGTGGATGGAATCCTTTCTTTTTACAAGCAGAAACTTCTAGCATGCCAGCATTAGTCAGTCTGAAGATGCCAGTGCTGAAAAGCAGAACATGAAACTCCTGTTACACTCTGCTCCCACAGTACACTACATAGTGTGTGCATTTCACATAAAAATTGCTCAGCCTAAAAGAAGGACAACTGAAAGGTCCTTGGTGGCCTTCAATACAGGAGCCCCAGGTGAGCTGGATTTTTAAAGGTATTTTAAATCAAGGGGAGTTATATTCTTGTAAAGGAAAAGATGATGAGGGGAAGGGAAGAAAAATGATCACAGTACTGGTGCTGTTCTTGTTAGGCAGTTTAGGCCACGGAGGGATAAGGCTGGCTCACACAGGAACACGTGAAAACCAGGAATTTATCTGTTCTGGATTACGTTTCACGCAGGGCAGTTTAAAAGAGCCTTTAAAACCAGCTGTGTAAATGACTAGCAGGAGTACATCTTCTCTCTCAGGTAATCATGTAACACAAGGCATTAGAAAATGCACTGCTTCATGGATTGAATAAAATGCTACAAAGTCCTTCTGTAGAGAAGATTGATACCTACTAACTACAGGGCAGCACCTGACAACATAAATGTTACAGATTAGAGTTGGTTACAGAGTATCAGCATCAACTGCAAGAGAGGTTTGCAAGGGCAGAAATTTGGGAAGGAAGGCAGGCGTGCTCAGGGTTAGAAAGCCTAGTGCCTGTGCCCTAGTTCCTCAGTCTGTGTCCACAGCTCTGCTGCCTGAAGGGCCCATTTAGGAAGTCAGGCAGCCAGGAGAGGAGTCACATCTACTGCAGCAGAAGGAAAGGCTGAAGAAATGTACACTCTGAACAACGGAGTCAACCCTGGCACCCTGAAATGCCAGGCACACCAAAGGAGAATCACACATTTGTTGAGGTTGGAAGGAACTTCTGAAGACTGCCTGGTCCAGTGGCCCTGCTCTGGCAGAATCACCTTGAGCAGGTTGCCAGGACCATGTCCAGTCAGGTTTTGCATATCTCCAAGGATGTTGACTTCATGAAGTTTCTGGGAAACCTGTTCCATTACAGACCNGTTTTTTGCCCTGTTGCTTTGCAAAATATAATTTGTATATCATTCTAGAGAAATTTAACTTCCTTCCACATCCTTAAGCAGACAGAATGAAGACAGATCTGTAGTAGGCACTGGCAATGTGTACTCCAGAAGAATAGCTCCTGTAATTATTATTTTGTTGATCAGACTATATTAAAAATACCATTTAAAACCTGGGTCTGTGAAGGGAGGAGGGGAGAGAAGCCAGAAACAATACTGTACATAGAGACTGACTGAAATGCAAGTGTAGGCAACTAATAGAAAACAAGGTCATAACACAATGCTCATGCCCTTCATCTGAGCTGACATGTACCTTTTGCATTTGATCAAATTTTATGACAAAAAGCAGGGAAAAATACCAAAATATTACTTCAAAACCAGAACTTACTCATTATGCTTTGGCGAACAAACAATTGCAATGGCCTCTGGCAACATTAGCTGATAAGAACAATGAGTATGAAGATCAACACTGGATAAGAATGCAGTTTGTGTTGGATGTGTCTACAAAAAGAAAGGGAAAGCTCAACATCATGCAATATTTCTTGCAGATCAAGGTCAATCTATACTCAAGAAGAAAAAAAATGTTTGCTACAAGTGAAAGCATCAGTACTTCTCCAAGCTGGTTTCTAAAGTTCTTCTAAGCCCAGATTCTATACTGTTCTATATGGAAACCACTTAATTGTCCAAAACCTCTAAGAAAAAAAATNCTGTTCTATATTGTTCAGCCTGGAGAAAAGAAGGCTTTTCAGGATGAGATTCATGGAGGCATGTTCACAACCAGATATACAAGCAATTTTCTGATTGGGGGGAGGGGGAGAAAGGTGGAATGAAGAAACACAGGACAAATGGAAAGCACTTAATTGTCCAAAACCTCTAAGAAAAAAAATAATTATATAAAGCTTAAACAACACTCCCCCGCCCCTTGAATATGGCATCAGAAAGTAATAAAATACCCCTAAATCAACCTTTTAAAAAGTTGTACCAGCAAAAACAGGCCCATTGTGTCAACAGGATGCCTCAATTGCAACTGCATTAAGGATATATCTGTAGAGAGCTTATTTACATCCCTACAACTTGAATTAAGTAAGCAAATTTGTATTACTCTAGTTGTTTTGTTTGTGTTCCACCCCCATAGTATGTAGAGCCAATACAGGAAAACTATGATCTATGAGACATACATACATGAATCCAACCCAAAGTGAGGAGATCATACTGATCCTGAATACCAAATAATTCTTCCACGTTCTCCATGTCACAGTAGTCTGGTCCCGCAGTTTGCTTTGGCACTATTACGTGTGTAATAGTAAATTCATTATGAGTCTGCAAAACAAACATTGACTGAGGGTGGAACAGGTTACCTAAAGAATAAATGCTGAGTCAAAAATCTGAAAGATGTCAGCCTATCAGCTAAAACAGAACAGTACAGCTCCACTAATTCCAGCTCCACTGATTCCAGTGAAGCTCTACCATCATGCTGTACCAAAAAATATAGCATTTTGTCATGAAAACATACAGGGTAGTATTGGTCACAACACAAGATTATTGCATTGAAATGTTCCCAGAGATCACTGTGAAAAGACTATCCTTTGAAATAATTAGAAACACATAAAAGAGCCTTGAGAAAACTATAATGATTTTTTGTGAAACTTGAAACAAGACTAATACTGCTATTCTTTCTCTTCATGCAATTCAAATACCTTTGGGATCATCTTTAAAATTCTTTGTGTCAGCATCAGCCATGACACCTTTACCTGCTCTCAAAGGACATTAAGTGTTATGTAGGTCAAAGGAAAAAAAAAAAAAAAAGCCTGAAAATCTGATGTTCTACAGCTTGATGGGGGGATTTCTGTTTTGTTGTGCCATTATTAATTTGATGACTCCAGTGGATTCTGGCAGTCTTTATATTTCATTGTCCTGTAACTAAACCTCACTTACCTTAGATGAATGCCAGAGAAAATACTAGAAAAAGCCTGTATTGTCCAGCATGCTGAAAAACTTGCTAGGCTTTATAACAATAGCAGTGTACTTTGAGCAGATGTTTCCCCAATAAAGCAAGCCCACAGTGCTGAAGTGACCACTCAGGCTATAATATAAGTTCATTACATGAAAGGCTAGCCAATTATATCTGCTTTTGCTCTGAAATCAATACATCACAGAATAAAACAGCACTACCAAATATGTCTTCCCCATACAAATGTGAGGGTTACACTGTACCAGTTTTCCACAGAGAATTCCACATGTCTCTATTCCTCTTACTGTATTTGCCTCTGCCAGCAGCAGAAATTTGTGACAGAGATCCCTGGGCAAAATGACACCTCTGAGTGCTTCGGCCAATTGAGCTAACCAAGAATAAAAATAAAAAAAGAAAAAAAAAAAAAGAAAAAAAAAGAGAGAGAGATAAAAAGGCATTTGCAGCTAGCACTACTAACAAAATGAAAATCCCTAAAATAAGGAAATACACACAGTATATTGTACTATTTTACAAGTGGAAGAATTATACCTATTACACCATATACTTTTAATGAGAATAAATCTGCAGCACAAACACTTCATCTAAATTCATGTCACCAGCCCACAAGATATGCTCACTAGGCTGTCCCTGAGATGACCTGACAGTGACCCTCTCCCAGGCCAGGACTTTCCAGGGGGAACCACTGCAGGTTCTGTTTCTGTTCCCTTGAATTCCATGTCAAGATTCAGACTTCATTTCACAGGAATGCTAAATCTCAACCCCTATATCCCCCCGTTGGTACTCAGTTGGAAAATGTGACACTGTGCAACTCTCCCTCTTAAAATTAAGAAACCACATTTGTGCCGTGCTTGCACAAACCCGCTCATGGTTATTTCAGTATGGACAGCTTCACAGTGAATACATATCTGCACAGCGAATACATATGCAGGTAGATAAAATAAAACAGGGAGGAGAGGAAGTGTCTGCACTTACTCTGGACAGCACTCAGAGTAGCTGCTGGTTTTAAGACTCCTTCTCCTGGCAGCGAATGTCCAGCACAGCCAGAGGTGCCGCCCCTCTCTCTTTTCTCCAGCAGCGCCTCAGATAAGGAACTGTTCTCTGGTACAGAAATACAAGACAGCATACTTCCATCTATCTGCTCAGACATAAGCACACTCTCTTTGATTTTCTGATCTCGAGCTAGTTCTTGCTTCTTAAGCTGATCCTCAAAGAATTGAAACTGTTCCGATTCGAGCTGCTGCTGCCGCATATGTGCGATTCGTTTCTTCTCTGCCTCTATTAGCTTTTGGTGCTCTAATTTCTTCAGAAATTCAGTTTTACATTTGTTCTGAAACATACACAACATAGTGACATTCTCAGAACACCAAAATGCTACAAAAAATGGAAGGAAAGGAGCAATCTAGCAGTTCAATAAAACCATAAAATCCCATCATTAAAAATGACCTCTTTTGGAACGTGGTTACTGAACTGAAAAATACAACTATATTCCCAAAGGTATGACATAAAACATAGCATTGGTGTAGGGAACAAAAAAGATGTTTCTCTGATGCTTTTTCCAAGGCATGTTTTTAGGCTATAGATCCTGTTTTCAGTGACTTCAATCTCAATTCAAATTGGAACACATTTGGAACCAAGGAATCTTTTCCACTTATTGACCTAAGTATCAATTTCATTAATTAATCAATTTTATTCTTTATAAGGCAGAATCAGAGCATAAACCTATTTTGATTTTTGTAAACAGTTATTAAGTAAATATGGCAGCACATGTATTTCCTAGCACACATTCACATTACTTATTTTTAAATGACCAGCTAATTCCAAAGAAGAAATGAAAAGTCATTCCTAAGCAGCTCAGGAAATTATTAGGTTCTTGTAAAACTAGAATTTTACTGCTTAATTTTTAAGCTTTATATGACAGACAAAATATCCATGTCAACATTTAATAATCATATAAAACTTACTTTGTGTTGCATGTATTCTTGATATTCTAAGTTATATTTTTTCAAAAGATCTCTTTTCAGTTCATCTGTCCGTGGAAATGCAACCTCCTTCAATTTCTTTGAGGTGGATGGGAGAAAAAGATAGGTAAGTTTACTTTTCACTTTTAAAAAGAGCCATCTAGAGAACAAACTCAGCTGTAACGCAGATTATTAAAAAACACAAAACAGAAGAACAACCTGCTCTTCTCACAGGAAGAAAAAAGCAAAAGAGGAAATACACACTAAATCATCAGTTTATGAAACTTCCACAGTCCATTGGTTTCAATAAGAATATTGATTTATATTGGTGAAACCTGTGACGTGGCTACTTCTTATCTCAAGGAAAGATTAGTTGTTTTGCTAAGAGTCTGCAATCTCTGTCTTGTTTAATAGGTGTATAATGACTAATGTTTTTGTTGTAGGTGTAATTAATAAAAAAAAATGCTAAGGCAAACTTAGAGAGTCTCAAGTAAGATCATTGCATTTTTCTCTGGAACTTCCCAGTTAGAAGTATGCCTGAATATGCCCATTTCCAAGTAGGAAAATAAGTTTTTTGAAGATATAGTTATACCTGCAGCTTTCTGTCACAGACCTGGCATTTCTTATAAAACAAAAATGGCATTTATTGTAAAACAAAACAAATACCTAATGCTTTCTGGTCATGAAAAAGCTACTACAAAATAATTCAGATGTTGCAGGCAAGGGAAGGAAAGAGACCATGTGCTTAATCCTATTGAGTGCCACAGGAGAAAGCAATGTTAGATGCCCTTTCTCAGGAGGGATGATATCCTACATTGTGGATCACATTCCGAACGTTGGCATGAAATGTTTTGGTTTTGACTAAAACATTCAGTCTAACAGTAGAAAAAGCAAGCAAATATGGGGGCATGGAGCAAGAGACACTCATGGTCCTACTAGCAATTCTCACTGGGCAATTCCAGCAGTTTTAAGTTCAGCATAAGGCTATACTTTAAATTTATTTAGGATTTATTTTTCTAGAGGGAAAAGAAAAAAGTAAAACCATTTTGTATAGAAGTGGAGGGAAAAAATCTAGTAAAAACTAAGTAAATACATATTTGGTAATAAAGAAAGAAAAAATAGACTTTACTTAGCAGAGTAAGCAAATACTGCACAGGCATCAGTAATGTCACACATTTCTCCTTCTGTTTGCAATAGTCAGTTATGAACCATTATCCATTCACATAACTGGGACCAGAATTAAACTAAGTACTGGTACCATATGCATTTTTGATAAGTAAACTTTCACAAATAGATGTACCTGAGCTCCCAACAACCTACCAACCTATTCAGAGACCATTCATATTCACGTTTTAGACCAGTAATTTCATTTCCAAAATAAAACATGCATGAGGAATGGAGAAAAGTATCAGAAATTGAAGCTGCAATGGCTGCTATGGGCTATGGGTGCTCTGGGGAAAAAGAAGCTATGAACTATATCTGCTAGGAAAAACAAAAAGGTTCTGAGCAAAATATTTCATAAAGACTAGGAAATCATAACCCTACCTTAATAATATCTTGTTTTTCTGGTACTGCACATTGGTGATAGTCTCGGTGACTGGGCAGTTTTTCTACAAACAACCTAGAAAATTAAACACCCGCGTGTTTGCCTTAGTAGGCAGAGGAATATCCACAACAGCTTTCATATTGGCAGAAAAATCAGTTTCATGTAACTGTTGAACACTGAACACCAGAGGACTTGGACCAGGGTTCTACACACATGTTTAAATTAACACATTAAGGTATGGACCTGTAGGGAACACACAGAATAAGGACAGGAGATGATTTTCCACATCTGATATATTTTGGCTTCCATTAGTACTAGGTTAGGTTAAAAAAAAAAAATGGGCTAACTAGCAGCCAACATCTAAAAATATCCCTCAAAAACAGCCTCTACTCTAGTCAGTTTAAATAAATCCTATTTCTATTCTCTTTACTCTAAGCCAAAATGCTGACTCTTCAATGGAGGACAAGAATGCACTATCATTAAAGCAGGTATTTTTACCAGACCAAGCTGCACAGCTAACTGCAGAATTATTAACCTACCCAACAGATAAATTATGGTAAAACTCAACTGCAAAGAGTTTGTAATGCACAGCTGCTATAAATCTTTCAGCAATTTGCACAGTGTTCACCTCCAGACTCTCATTTTATAGAGGCAGATACATTTAAGCTATTTACATACATTTGAGAAACAGATGGGCTAAAAAAGGTTTGGTCTAGTTTTCTAGTATGAGGAAATTAAGGAAGAAGGAAGGATATCTCCTTTATAAACATTTTAGAATACGCACATAAAAAAAACCCAAAAACTTAAAGAAGTAATAAAACAATCCAATCAATCCTACAGCAAAACTAGCTAGGTTAAAAGCTTAAATCTGCCAGGGATATATTTTTCAGCTGACTATTTTGAGAGTTCTAATAAAACTGGCCAGATTTGTTCTTTTGTGGTGAGGAGAATAATCATACCATGAACATACATTGTAGATTTTACATTTATTCCTGTAAGAAACAATGAATAATACTTAATCCTTTTGGGAGAAAAATAAGTAAAAAGGAAGCAAGAAATTATTTTCCTCATGCTTTTTAAGGGTTGTGCAACACTACCATCTTTAAGATCAGCAGATGTTCATAAGACATAACTACTAAAGGCTCAGAAATCTTATTTAAACATTGCTTTGAAAGTCAAAAATTGTTTTTAACCAACATACTGACATATAAGGAATAATCTGGGGGCAATAGTGCTCATGGTATGGCCTGGCAGAGTAAACACAAACCTCTGTAAATTAGGTTAATTCATGCCTGGCAGTTCACACATCTATAGGACAGCCATATGAAAGGGTGAGAGGAAGTTTTACCAAAACCCCTGCTCAGTGTAAAAGATCTCCAGAGAACAAAGCTGTTCTGCAAGAACCCATTAAGCAAGTTTCTCCTTGTCTAAAGGGGTTCTCAGCGCTGCTCCCCGTTTCAGTTTGCTCGGAACGACAAGCTGCAATGGCCACAGCTGGTTCCTTACGTGATGAACTTGTTGTAAAACACGAAGGCATTTTCCAGGTTCCCCTCCTCCATGTACACCGAGGCCATTCGCTCCATCTCCACTCCAGACCTGAAGTACCGCCGGGGAGTGATGTCCTCGTTGATGGTGATGTTGCTGCCAAGCTTGCTTAAGGCACGTACTCTCTCCTCTGGGGTCACGGAGATGTCTGTGTGGTCAGGAATAGCTACGAGCTTTTTCTGAAGAAGAACAGTCTGCTTAGCAAAGAGAATATTCCGTTTCACTTTCAGTAAGTGGTCTCAGTTAAGAAGCTCAAGGGAAACCTTCAGCTAGTTTTTTTTTTGAAAACAGCCATTGGTTTCCCCACCTTTCTTTCACCTACCCACAGCTGAAACATTCCAACATATTTCTCAGTTGCAAGTAAACTGTGATCAAAAAGAAAAGTGATCTTGTTCCCTCCAAAAACAACAAAAAAGGATAAAATTAGGAAAATACCTGTAGAGGAAAAAAATTTAGTAAATTGCTATAGAAATTACCAAAGGCAATATAAAGTGTGTCCTCTTTAGAAGCCCCCATACATGAATTCTACAAGGTTCTATCTTAAGTTACTGAGACAATTTGATGGATGTCTCTAATACTCAGACTCCTGTTACATGATGTATAGTGTTTGGTTGCTAGAAATAGCTAAGGAAACAAAGAGCAATAAGCTCCTCTGGTCAGTCAACAGTTCATTTCAAATCTTCATTTCCAGTTTTAAATGAGGCAGTTAAAGGCTAAGAAGTTAGAACTAATTACTAAAGAAGAACAATACCTGCTTATTATGGTCATTACCTTCCTGCTCATAAATAAATTAAAAAATGGCTACTGCAAATAGTTTCCTCTTACTTTGACAAAATTTTTTACTCCTCCTATTCCAAATTTTCATTTCATTTCAACTTCTTAAAAACCTGATTGCTGAGACCCCATAAATCACACTTAGAGATACAATAAATTCCAACAAAACCGCCAGGCAGAACACGGGGAGAATGTGGCAGCACGCAGGAGACCCGTGGAGCTGAGAGCCACCACTGCTGAGCAGGTCTCTTGAAATTCTTCCTAACTCAAAGAGAAGTTGCTCAACCACTGAAGCATTTCTTTGTGATACATACCAACGAGCTGACAGTGAATGGTTGCTCCATGCTGTTGTCTGCCTGCAGACCAAGGAGATTGTTCTTTTCCTCCAAAGTCTCCATCTGACTGAAAAGGGCAGTATCAATCCTGAGCTCAAGATCTGCCACCAGATGTCTCAAGGTTTAATAGCCTGAGGGAAACTGGAATATATATATGTTGATTGTGGTTGTGTGCTGGAAAAAATAAGTCATTCAGATTAGAAATATATTCAAATGTCAAATAGCTTTGCATGCCAGCACCCACTCATCACTTTTGTGGCACAGTGTTTATACATTTAATAATAATTTAAAACTTACCATGTGTCTAGAATTTAAATTTGGAATGTATAAGGGCTTACAGTGCAGTTAAGGACTAGTTGATCTGTACTAAGGCTATTTCAGAGATTTGAACACAATAAAATATTTTTTCAATTTTTATAGCAACTTAAAAACCCCCTCACTTTCAAGTATTAAGTGAAAAACACAGAAGTTTGAGGACTAATCACAGAATCTGTGCTTCCTTGAGCGTATATTTTGACAAACATATTTATAAAAAGTATGAATCTGGTATCTTTATTTTCTGCTAAGCCTATAATAAGAAATAAAACTTTACACACAAATTGTATCATTAATATCAAGCAGCAAAAATACTTCAAAGACCCTGTGTTCCACCTGCACAACTTGCTGATTTCAACATTCAAAATACAATGAACTCTGATGAATCAACTGATAGAAATTCCTCCTTGCATATCTTTGAACAAGTAAAGAGAAACATGTAGATGTTGTGGTCATTAAAAGAAAAAAAAAACCCAAAAAAACCCAACCCAAAAGGAAACAAAACCAAAGCCAGAAAACCCAACTCTGAGAGAGGAACAAAATAGTTAAAGTACACAGGAAATGTGAAAACTAAGTTTCTAATGTGTTTTTTCACTTTGGTGTGCTCAGTTTAAACAGATTTGATTCTGCATGTCAAAAGCTCTCTACATGTTTCAATAAACATGCTTATGCTTTTACAAAAGCATAGAGTAGGTTCAGCTAAGATATTTTCTCAGCACACCTCTCTCTAGAGGATAGAGGATTCTGGGTTAAAGAAAATACCCCTAATGTGTTTTCAGATGGTTGTATTTCTCAAGTACTGATTTTTGTGTTTGTCTCTTCCTCATTTTTCTTACAAAAAGCAATACTATTTATTAGATCAGTCCTTTACTTTAACCATTAGTGCAATTCAATTTCAAGAAGTTTTGCTAATTAAGGTATTCAAACTGCTTGCACAATTTGAAAGAAAAAAAAACCCCCCCCCAAAAAAAAAAAAAAAGGAAAAAAAAAGAAAAAAAAAAAAAAAAAAAAAGAAAAACCAAACCAAAACCAATGAAGCAAACATAAAAAAAGAGCAAGGCTTATACATCTGAGAAAACAACCTTAGCTGTGGTTGCAGTGCTAATAAAAGCAGTTCTCTAAACAATTTAATTTTATGTACATGGAGCTGTGGTGTAAATGATTAGCTTGGCAGGAGAGCCTATTCATTGCCTATTCACAAACTGTAGAAAGGTCCCATGGGACAAGAATAATCAAATTTTATTGCTTTAGCTGACTCCAAGAAACATTCTGCTTTAGGACTTGTTCCACCTGAAACCCTTCTTAGCTGAAGCACTTCAGATGTGGCAGGCTGTGAAAGGAGAAAGCTAAAAGCCCAGCCAGTGCAGAGTTTGTGTCAGGCTTCTTGCCCTGCAGCCCAGATTCTCAGCAGAAATAAAATCTTCAATGAAAGACTCTGCATTCATATGATTTATGAAACTCAGGAACAAAAACGAAAATCCAAACCAGCCAAACAAACAAAAAAGAACCTAAAAAGCATATATTCTACAAATATTCATCTATTCACTTATCCATCACTTGTGAATTTTAAATTTTGTTTCCCCTAGAAGCATCTGGGACAGCTAAAATACTTGAATGGAAGAATGGACTTGGTCTAAAGTATGCATCCAAGCATAACAAACTGCAAAATGTTCTAGTCACTCATGTATATAAAAAAACCTATATATAAAAAAAAAATAATTCATAAATAAAGGTGCAGAAATGTATTTCTCTCCAATTCCTTATTTCATTTAGCAGGTTCTGGCAAGAACGCTTTCCTGTAGCAGTTTTTCATTCTGCTTTCAAGACTTTCTCCCTTAAGAGTCCTTCTGCAAAGCCTAGAGAGGAAATGGGCCTTTAGGATAATGCTCGTGAGAAGCTTCCCACTGGAGACATGGAATATGGATCAAATGTGTCTTTCAACTGTTACCTCTCCTGGGAGACCTTTCCATCTAGCTAGTAGGCAAGTGCAAAAATGTTAGTGGCAAACACAAGAGCCACTAACTGGGGGTTTTGTTGCTTTTTTGGGGCCAGTACTCCCAAAGAGGTCTTTGTTAAAGAAGCCTATGGTATTTACCCCAGTCAAAATCTCTTTGGAAATGCCACAGGAAGATATCATGGAACTCTTTACTCTAATAAACAGTCAAGTTTATTTCTCAACTTGACTGGCTCTAAGAATATTAAAATTATAATTCAGTGAACTTTTAACCTAAAGAAGCATTAGCCATAATAATAATGATGATAATAATTGTTTAAAGTGTAATACCAGGTATTTTAAGGAGGAGACATCTGGTAACAGCAGAAACTCACACTTCCTCAAAATTGTGTCAGAACCTGGAAAGGATGAAGAAGCTCTGCAGAAAGCATGAGTGTGAGAGCTTAGCAGAAGAATGCCTGCAAATAAAAGAAGAAATTGGCTTTTTAAATTTAGTTTCAGGAACACGCTAAAAATGAGACACTATAAAAAAGAAGAAATACTAAGATGTATTTGTATCCCTTTTACAAAAATGTGATATATGATTCAAATATATTCAGTATTGCAGGTGGCAGTGTAATTTAAGAGAAAAGAGTTCCTGTAAAGAATGTGGGCTGACTTAAGACTGCACTCCAATGTATTATCCTTAACATGGGGACACACTGGCAGAATGATGAATGATTAAAATGCAGAGTTAAGCTTTACTAAAAACACCACCAGAGGCATGCCTGGAATGCCTCTGTGCGTGGTGTTCCTCATGGCACAGCTCACAGTCACCTTCAGCTGGTGCAGGGCTCGACAGTGCAAAGGAGCTCCCCTCACCCCACCTTCACAATCCTTCTCTCTACTCTCACTTTGTTGCCATTTCAAAGGCAAGCTGCAAATCCAAATTAAAATTAAATAGACTTTTTCTTCCTTCTCAAAATCAAAATGCAGAGGAGCAGGCAGAGTCCTGAAGCCAGAAAAGCAGAGAGATTTGTCACCTTCAGAGGCACTGCTGGGCTGGATTGATATGAGCTGGCTTTGAAAGGGCACCCTAAGAGCTTGTACAGCGCCTATAAAAATTGCCCAGTTCTGGCAAGTGACTCTGTTTTCTGAAAATAAACTTAGATTTCACTTTACAAGAGTAAAGATAAATTCAAATACCAAATCTCTCTGTATAGGTGAAACTACTGCTATGCAAATATACAAAATACTTATGCTCATACAGTGAACTACACTCCAACCTCAACCATGGGGGATAATACCAATGCTATCTTGGAGCTGTCTCAGTCTATTAGACTCAAAAGTGCCCAGAATTCTAAGAGTAAAGATGCATATTTTCACTTTACTATTTCAAGCGTTCCAGTTAACTTAGATGGACTTAGGTAATGTTTGTTTGAGGAGAAATGCCAGGGCATTTAGCATTCAAGTTGAGTTTTTTCCTAATTATAAGTTTTCTGATAGTCATTACCAGAATGTAATAATCTAACATCTATTCTATGGTTAAGAATGGTTATTGATTTCATACATCATGATTTTGGTGAGAATAGCACTTCTCACCAAATCTCATTTCCTCCTCAACAAGCATTTGTTTTCCTAAATGTGCCATCTTATTATGGTATATATCAATCCTTGAAAAATACAGATTTATTAAATCAAAGCACTTCAGTCACAGGAAATAGAGCAAACTAAGAAAATCAGCATTTTAAATGGCATTGAAAGATATTCTTTCTGTTCAGGCGAAAAAAAGTGGTACCAAGTGCCAGGGAAATGAAAAGCAGAGAGAGCAATTGTAAGTGAAAGTACATGCCCAGAGTAGTACATGAAGATAGAATGAGCATAACAAGTACCTCAGAAATAGGCTCATGAGACAGAGGTGGTGTGAGAAGATCTGGGGAATGCGTGCACAAACCCTTTTGAGAGCTGCAATATCACAATTCACCACAAGTACTCCAGTGCCTTCACAGTTTGCTGCAGTTGTAAAACATTTTTAAATTTCATGTGAATTAATCATAATGCTGACTTCACTACTGTCAGCAACATTTATCAATATTTTTACTACTGGTCTTACAAAAAAAAATCTTCATTAAAAAAATCACTGGCAAAATTTTCCAAAGCACTTTCTTCATTCAAAGACTGGGTTAAAAATAATCTGAGCAATTATTTATTCACTGAATATTTTTAATAGTGGATTATTCCAGAAGTACTCATTCTTTTGTTTGATATTTTTGTGGAATGTAAGCCTAGATGAAGTTCCTACCAAAATCATTCACTTCACTACATTGGGATCAGAATTCTTAAAGTATATCTAGAATTATTTGCTATTAGAGAAGGTAACATGGTATAGTTCTGCATTTTTGAAACAACTCTTGAGAGAACTGTTCTGCAGCCATCCCATGGCAAGAAAAAGCTTACTTTAATATTGCCATAAGAAGTTAACTGATTACAGAATCCTAGAATAAAGATGCATTTCAAGCCATAAGGAGGTCAGTCCTCATTAAAATAGCAAAATTAGCAAATGCAAATAACACCTTTCAATTACCCATGGTGGAACTACGTTGTCTCAGCAAACTTTAAATAGGTCACACCAGCATTGCCAGATGAAGGTAAAGGACCATGTCATGCCAATATGTCAGTCACCCATGAAACAGATACTTAAAATTCTGTACTTGGAAGCAGATATTCAAGTGAATTTGGTGAAAAACAGGTTAGAAATACAGGCACCTGTCTCACTCAGTTATTTTTAAAATGCCAGGCCGTGTATTGGCACAGCACATACTCATTTATACACACACACACACTTAGGTTTGATACATAAATATGCTAAATACCAGCCAAAATATGCTAAATACAGCCTGCTTTCTGTTGGTTCTCTCCGAAAAGAAACAGCATGTTTATCTGTCAACAGGCTTTTTATAACAAGCATTCATCATCACAGCAAGTGATTCAGCTGGTATAGTAAGTAGTCTCTTCTGAAAAAAAAACCCAAACAAACAACAAAGCACTGAATGTCACGGCAAGATCATTCTCTCATGCAGAGGAAATACCCAATCAACAGAACTCAACAGCCTTTCAATGAACGGAATCACTGCGAGGAACCAGTTCCTGAAAACCCTGTGCCTTTCCATGGAGAAGTTGCTCTATGCAGCTACTACTAAGCTTGGCTCTAGAAAAGTCCATCTCAGTAGCAGTTCACAGTTTGACACTGCTCCTTAGCTCCACAGCCCCTTTTAAACAGTTCCAAGACCTCCTCCCAAGCCCCCCTAATTCCCAGAAGCAGCTGCTGAGCTGTGCAACCACCTCTCCTAGAAATGGGTCAGGAACGTTTCCTCTTTCTCACGGGTGAAGGACCAGTGCCTCCCGTGTCCCAGCAGGCTGCCTAGAGGCCTCTCTGCAAACCAGTTAGTGGCGGATAGACAGCAGCACCTGCACCTGCCTGGAGGCCGAGAGGGAGAAATTGTGGGCAGGGAAGATCCTCCATGCATGGGTCTGACAAACCCAAGCCTTGCTTATATGCTTAGGCCTCTCAGTGCTGTACCTTGCATCACAAAACGGAGCTTTATTTTCATCTAAAAAATGACAGGTGGCAAAGGGTCTGTTTTCCCACTTTGAAACAAAGTTTGAATTAATTGTCTGATGGCTGTTATAGTTGTTCTGCAAATATTTGGACTACTGAAAAGACTTAGCATAGTTACTTGAATATCACTGACTACCAGCTTTTTGAGGACAGCATTCCTCTTGGCACAGACACAAATATTATCGAATCAAGAAGTTATGTTAATAAAATCAGATTGCTACTGGGTCTGCTAAGACTGAAAAACCACTACAATAATATCCAACATGGCAGATAATATCCAACATGGCACATGTAATAACCTGACTTTTGCTCCTACAGAGTTTTTGAATGTAGAACCTACAGGCTTCTCTCTCCTATTGCTTCAAAGCAACCTCTGACTGTCAACTATTTTGTCATTCCTTTTTATGCAGGCTGTTTTGAAATCCACATCCAGTATGGTTGTGCTACTCTAGCACAACCCAACGTGTTTGAGCTGTACACACAGATGACAGATTGCTACCAGGTTTATTATTATGCTCTGCCTACAAAGGCACTTGTGACTTTGAAGAGAACATCCTGAAAAATGGACTGTAATTACTGAACATTCAAATGTGCATTTGTGAACTGACCGTTCTTTCTCTTGTGGATTCTTGTGTTAAACCAAACACAATCCCTCCTCCCCACTCCTTTCTCCAGGGACACAACTCAGTTTCAGCCAGAAAGCATTTCTACCATAATGCATAAATATCAGCCATGGTAGAATATCTTGGATTACAAGCAAAAGGTTTCTTAGGCAGTCAGTGAAACATACTTATGCAACACAGAATACCATCTTTCCAGTGACCCACTAAAGGGATGTTATAGATACGGTGTAGAAAAACAGCACCATTTCCTTCCTTTGGGAAAGCCTCAACAATCCCCCAAGAAAACTGCACTAGGGCACAGTAACCCAGAAGAGAACTATATTATTTTCTCTTTGATGATTCAACTAAAATACTGAAAAAAGGAGATATTTGCAATTCATTACATCATTGATAAAACTACCACCATGAAAACAAGAAACTGTGTTGCTAAGGGAAGCAAAAGAGAGGTTAAAATCAGCACAGAGGCCTGCTACTTCCTAGACCTCCGAGAAACAAAGCAAGCATGATTCCTTGCAAAGCCTTAGGTTTCACAGATTTTTTTCTGTCTGTATCCCTATTTCTCTCAGGGAAGGTCCCAGTAGGCTAGAGGGGTTAAGAATCTTCTTGTTCTTCCTACAAAATGCAATGATTTTTTTTCTGGCAAAATATATCCTACCTAATTTTAGAACACTTTCAGACTACATACTATCTAATAAGGATATTTGTTAAAGGAGCAAGTAACTGGTTGCAACAGTCAATTTATGTTTTCATCTGCTGACAAATTCTTATGCTGTCTTACTTTCTATAGCTCAAAATATGGGGGACAAAATAAAGGAGAACCAAATTTATTTGACATTTCTTACACACAAATTCACAGTTTATTTGAAGACCATTAAAGGGCCTATAAAGTATGAAGCTTGTTTTTTGGCCTCAAATCTAGAAAAAAATAATTTGAGGCATTACTTCAAAGGGTTCTGACTATTGTATACAAATGGTTAAGTAAGGAAAGGACAGGATAGAGATGACCTACAGGATGAAGTGTGACCAATCAGTGCAAATAACTATCATTTAATCTGGCATATTTCTGTAGTACAAGGCTTATATTAAAATAACAGTTAGTTGATTTAATAAGGATATCTTTGACCTCCTCCCCTATTCTAAATGATTCAGGATGTAGCATGCTATGAGGAAAAAACCCCAAAACTAAACAAAATAACAACAACCCAGGAAAAACAAGAGCAATGTCTGGCTCCATGAGAAGAATTCTATGAGCTTTAGACTGCTTGTTCTACTTGGATAGTTACAGTATTTTATTTCTCTCACTTAAGTTTCTAGGATTGACAGTGGTAAGCACATGTTTCATAGCAGCACTGGCTGTAATGCAGTCAGCTCAGAGGGCTGCTTGACAGTCAGCTGAATTATCCAGAAT
The DNA here is from genome assembly GCA_013396955.1 of Regulus satrapa. NCBI lineage: Eukaryota > Metazoa > Chordata > Aves > Passeriformes > Regulidae > Regulus > Regulus satrapa. The sequence continues at coordinate 1,301,836 of VWZN01003768.1, read as the reverse complement.
ATGAAAGCTGAGCACGATGATTTCTGGTTAACATTTTGTACCCTTGCAGGCCAACAGGCTATTCATCCCAGTGAAGCTATGCACAGTCTGCCTTTGAGCCTTTCAAATCATTTGCTTTTCCCCTCAGGATGAGTCCACTGATCCTTGCAGCCTATGCAATCTCCTTTTAATATCAACATAGAGCAATAGATGTCTCTGAAGGCTTTCTGACAGTGGTTCAGAGATGCTAAAAGAGGAAGATACTTCCTACGCTGATTATGCGGAGAGCCCACAGCTTCCATAACGCAATTCCGTATGTTGTGTGCTGAGCTGTGACTCATCCGGAGCTGCCAGTAGGAAGTGGTACGCAACGGGTTGTGTCTGAGGAGCTGCCTGACTCACAGCATTACTGACAGGCATCAGCAGCTGGGCAAGATTGAAAAGGCTGGATTCTTATAATAGGAATTTCTTTGCAACAACAGTACTAAGCTACTGCACGTGGATTGTTCAGGGACTGCACAAGCAAGATAATTTTCTTTCATGGACTGATACTTCTATTTATAATGGAAAGCATGACCAGAAAATATGTTTCCTGCCATGACAATCTAAATGTTCTAATTTCATTAAAATTGTATAGACAAAAACTTTCTTTACCTGACAGCAAAGTAATTTTCAGAACACAAATTGGAAGTGCAACCTTTGGTGAAGAAATACAAGGTCAGGACTCTGATAAAACCAGAAAAAGCCATCATCATGCATGTCCTACAAACAGAGACCAGGTACTTATTTTTTATACAGTATCTGTTTAGTTCCTTTATGCACTGAAGGCACTGCATGCAAGGTAATGCAAGTCACCTTGCCATTCCCTCAGCAGCTGAAGATTTTACAACATGCCTCACCTTGAGCTATACTCTTCCTGATCTTGGTGATTAACTTCCAGGAAAAGCCTTAAGGCCTAACCTTGAGCATGCTTCATGCGCATAAAGAAAACCACTTGAGAAATGCCGCCACAGTGTCTGCAGAGCAGTATCAAATAATACTAATGACTGCAGGATTGATCAAGACAATTTCTAAACATAATGCTACAAAATGCCCCCTGCACATGTGCAAAGATGCCCAACTATGAAATTGATACCTACAGAATTATATAGAATTTGGGATTAATATTTCCTGCATTCCTACAGTATCATGTGATCTGTGAAACTCCAGACTTGTTAACACTGGTCTTTGGTTTAGTTATCCAAACATTTAGCACTTACACATGCAATATACCAGCTGTAATGCCTTTGGTACCTGAGAAAACTCATCTGTTTCAGAGTATATTGTTTGAGCAGCATGCCCAACAAACTTGACCTCCATTCTCCTGGGAATATTCAATGACATTCTGGGTCTGTCTATATCCTATTTTCAGAACTTGGTTGTCTAAATCAAATCAACAATATATTCTAACTACAGTTTTGGAGAGTAGGAAGATAGTTTCTCCTGCAACAAGGAGAAACCCACTTCCATGAAGGCAGAACTTCCTCAAAGCTGGTCTTCACCTGGGGAATGAACACCTTGGGAAGCACAGTATCTCCAAGATCTCATAGTCTCACTACTTCCCTTTCTCAGTAGAAGCTGGGGGTTTTCCTGCCCATGACTTCCCAGAGCATTCAGAACCATGTGCGTATTAAATACAAATAATTCCAGACCAAGAGGAATTCCCCCAGAAGAGACTTTTTGGCATCCTTCTGAAACAGGGCAGCATGAATGAGTTACATTCTTTGGCGCACTTCAGAAGGACACCTGGGATCCTACAAAGGTCAAAAGGAGGCAGGTACAAAACCGAGCTCACGAACAGAAAAAGCTCATCAGAATTACAGATGCTCAGCGAACACAATTTCTACTCTTTTAGATTCTTTCACTTTCTGTTCCGATAGTCACCTTCACACACGGATGGAAACCATTTAAAACCGGACCGTTGCTCTCAGTTTGACTCGTCCCCGGCGCACGGTGACATTCCGCACTCGCCAGCAGCACGCTGCCACCACCTCTTTGTGCGGACGCGGCGCGGTCAGCGGCTCCAGCCGGGCTCGCCGCCTCCCTCGCAGCCCCGGGGCCGCCGCGCTGCCCACGCCGCTCCCACGCCCCGCCAG
>VWZN01003768.1:1278519-1299436 GCA_013396955.1 Regulus satrapa | reverse complement strand
GGCTCCGGCCGCCGCAGCCCCGTGGCTGCCGGGGGGCGAGGGGCGAGGGCAGCGGGAGGTGCCGTGCGTGGGTGGCGGCGGCCAGGGCAGAGGTGCGGCACGGTCCGGGCGCACCTGGGATGCGTCCCCTCCGCATTTCGCTCGGTCCCGGTGTCAGCCCCGCCATCATTAAGTCAGTCTGTATCTGCTTGGGTACCGGAGGATGCGCGCCTCACCTGGGCTCTCCTGCATTTTGGGAAGGGCTAACTGAGGGGAAGCGATGTTAGCAGCGCTGCGGAGGAAGCTGTGCGTAGGGAGGAAAAGGACGAAAGTTCGACTGAAGATGTGGTTGTGGTACCTAGGAAGAGGCACACTGGATAGGAGGGCCTTCCTCCTCAGAAACAGAGGAGGTAGCCTGGGTTTCTGAGGAGGCAGGACAGTGCTCTGGGCTGGCCTAGATCTCTGCTGGGTATGTTCAGCCAACACAGCAGTTACTCCATGATAAGTTTGGAGGACCTTGTTGTCTTTCTGCTGAACTTGCTCAGCAGGTATTGATCATATTGATGCCTTTCCTGGACCCCAAACATGGACATGGAAGCCTATACATGGTCTAAGATACTTTTATTTAGTTCATACCACACCCCCAAACACAGTAATGTAATTTTCCTCCCCTCCTTTCATTGTGTGTAAGGCTATTTTGGCTGCTTGGCATCCCAGCCTTGAAGTACCAGTCTTGGTGCTGGTGGCTGAGGAGTGAGACAAAAGGTCCTGGTCCTGGCTTTAAGAACAGGAGGGACTGATTTGGGCAAGCAACAAAAACCCAGTATGTTCAAACAACTTGTTATCTTGGATTTGGCTGAGAGAGTTATGCAATAAGCTCCAGTCTTTGCAATGGAGGATAGATGCAGTGGAAATGTTGATTCTATCCTGAAGCAGACGTGAAAGGGACATTTTTAGTGCTGCAAGGACTTTGTTGCTGTCTGGGCAGCTAATGGTTTCCCAAGGGGAAGTGTAAAGAACGAGTGTTCCTTTTGTCCAGACCCTGCCCTACATTTCTGATGGATGGCAATAAGAAGATAAAGTTTGGTTGCAGGAAAATTTGGTAAATTGAGAGTAAGAAACTGTCTTCCATTTTTTAAAAAATAGCAATCCTTTGTCATGCTCTGGCAGTTGTGTCAGAGGTGAAGTTAGGCTGAACATTAAACTGTTTTAGGTGTTCATTGTTGAAGACACTGCTCATGGTGTTCTTTCCCAAGAGCTGTTGGTCACTGACCTGAATGTTTCCCTGTAACCTCTTGCTGGGTGTGTCTGTGGCTTTTGCAGCATGGGAAGATGCTCTAGAAAAGTTTGAACTTGATGTCCTGGGGCTGTCCTTGGTGGATGCTTCAAGGATGACTAAACGTAACTTCAGACCTGTGTCCACACAACCAGATTTTGAGGAACTGCTAGATCCACCTTCCTTCGCCTCCCTGAAAGGGCAGTCCCCAGTGTGTGCCCACTGGTTTCTTCAGTTTGGCAGAGCCATGGACTCTGGTGCATGGAGAGTCAGTTCTAGTTCGTGGTTAGCCCTGATTCTGCAGCAGGGAAAATGCATCACTGGTGAGGGAGGAAGGGGTTTAGCACTGTGATTCACTTTTCTTCCCTCCCTTGCATTGTACGTTTTGTGCAAAGTCACACTGTCAGGTTCATCCCTGTGCACATTGTGTGGATGCTGGGTGGTGCTGCACTTCAGTGCACATTCTCCAGTGTGAATGAGAGCAGAGGTGAAGGGCTTTGCGGCCAGATACTTCAGAGAGGCTTTCTCTTTACCTAAGCTGGAATTGTGGATCCTAGTCCCCCTGCCTTCAGCCCTGAGCCCGGGTGTGTGTGTTGGGTGCAGTGTTTGTTGTGCCTGTGTCAGTTCTGCCCTGTTGCTTTATGGAGGTGGGCCAGGTCTGTTGTGAGTTCCTTGGGGTGGTCAGACACTGGGATTCAAAAATGATGTGATGTGGGCAAGAGAAGCCACTCTGTGTCTTGGACTGCAAACGTCCCCAGAAGTGGAGAACTCAGTTCCTAGTGGTACCAGAGGTTGCTAGACAAGGTGTGTCATTTGCATGTTTGCGTGAAGGTGTCCTTTGCACGTGTTTTCTGTATTACGAGAGACAAACATGTTTTGTTCATATTGCTCACTATCTCCCAGATAATTATCAAATGGGTTTCACTTTCTGCAAGCCTTGACTGAAGAATCTGGGCTTATGCCCCCACCCAGAACCACCCACAGTGCCTGATCTCTCCTGACTTGCCCTGTAATGATGAACCCTTTGGTGTGATCTTTACCCCCTGGAATAGTCTAATAGGTGAGCACTGATACAATGAACTGAGGCCCTAGAACTTCAATTATTTACTGATAGTGGCAGGAATATTTATTGAGATGGATGCAGTTGTGTTTTAGGTGCAGTTTGCTGCTATGCCTGCATCTCCTCAATCCCCAGTTGCCAGGTTATGAGCATGAAGACAGTTGTGCTCCTTGTAGTAAGAGGGGTAACAAACCACTAGCTAGTATGAGAGTAAGAGAGTATCTGCATCTGTTCAACAGTCAAGTGTTTCTTCTCTGACATATATGTTTTGGTGTTGGATTTCTCAGCATTTGAGCCAATGTAGCCAACCCTGTCTGCTTAGATGCCAGAGAAAATATTTTGGGTCTTCCTTGTTGCTGGTGGTAATGGGAAGAGAGGAAAACAGGTGAAACACTATCAGGATGACATATGATCCAATTTAAACAAAATTCACTAAAACAGATAAATTATCTTCCATTTTGGGTTTTCAGGGAAAATCTTTTTCTCAAGTGAAATATGTAGTATGGATTAACAAGGAAACAGAAAATGAAATCTTAGCAAAATCAGTCGTAAAAACTGAAATCTTTCGAAATAAGGGATCCTTGATGTGTTCTTTGTATTTTCAGTCATCATTCACATCTAACTTAGTTTCTTCAGAGAGACTGCAGTCACCAAAATAGTCTAACACCATAGGAAGCAATGTAAAAAGAATGCAAACCAATTGTCAGTAGTTTGTAAACCTCAATACCTATCCCTATCCCAATAATCATCTGCTAAATAGAAATCTCTGGGGTTTCTACTGCATTAATTAAATTCTCTGTGGCACTTCAAGCATATTTTTTTAGTAGTTCAATGATTTTCAGATACATTTTCTCAGTTGCATCAAGACCCCAGAGGAAATCAAGATGTCCCCATGCAGGAAAATGTTCATGGTAAATGAGATTAGTAATCCGAGAAAGTAGCCTTGCCATGTCTTTTGGATCTGCTAATTTGTCCTGTCCACCGCTCCAAACAGCAATTGGTGTCTTTATCTCCTCTATCTTGTACGCAGGAGGAGCAGTCTGCAAGACAGGGAGGAGACCTGAGTGAATGCTGCTGTATCAAAGCTGTGCTTAGAGAAAAGCTTCTGTGCAAGCGCCTCTCTTTGCCTTTTGCCTCTGCACTGCCTACAGTAAAACCATAAGGATGAAAGCCACCCTCTTACTGTTCATTGCCCCGACCCCATTTCCTGGCTTGCTTGTCATCAGAGGAGCTAAAGAAACACATAAGATTAAAATGGAGATCATCTGAGATCTGAACCAAACGACTTAATGCAGGTTATTTTCAGTGTGGTAAGGGACCATACAGAAGATGTTTTTAAACTGACCCCTGTAATCAAAATTCAGTATCTTTTTTCTTGACTGCTTTTTGGGCAGTTTCCTAACCTTCCACAATATTGGGAATAAAACATTGCGCATTTCAAGATTTAAACTTCAGGTATTTCATGACCATATGTGTATATGAAAGGTGTCTGAGAAGGAAGGTGTCTTTGGAATCTTTATCTGCTTAAAATAAAGTGCCACCATAAAACAGCCTGCCATGACTCACAAAGCCAACTGATATGATCAAACCTCAAAAAATAACTAGTAAAGTTGTAAAGTTGCAAGAGGAGCAGAGCATTTTCTAGTGTTGACTACACAGTAACTAAAGCTCCTATAGACCAAATTTTTTTTGTTTCCTTTTATCCATACAAGACACTTTAGCTCCCTCCTGCAGTCTCCACTGTGCCGTATTGAACCATTCTTTAAGTTTAATTTTTACAGCAAATAGCCTCTGAAAACCAAGGTATGAGTTTCTACTGGTTTTCCCCCTCCCCATTTTAGTGTTTAACTGTGAGGTAGGCCTTGAGGATTTTGGGGGAAATAAGAACTCTGTACTCATCCAGTCCTAGGGCCTGGGTGTGGCTCTTAGCCTTTTGGGAATGGCAGGTAAGCTGACATGTTGTCGGACACATCCCTACATCAGTAGGGGAGGCTGTAAGAATCTGCACATGCCGTATTTATGAACAGACTTTAACAATTATGAGTATTAGATTCAGGTGAAACTTTACCTCAAGACCATCTTCCCCAATATTTTGTAGCACTCAAGGTGCTAATAGATGAATTTTACTTTTCTTAGTTTTTCCAGGACCCAAGGATGAGTTCTCAGAAAAAGGAATTGCCTTACCTGGTTGTATTTCTTCATGTTTTCCTTATAGCCATAGTCATAAGCTTGAAACTGATCTGCACGTTTGACCTGTTAATATTGTAAAGAGGATAGACAAAAATGAAAGTGTTAAGAGACAGAGTGCAGTAGTTATTTTCTTGCATTGACAAGTCTCAGGCAGTAGACAGGATTCCAGGGATACTGAGGAGGGATTGTGGGATGAGTGGTTTCACCATCTTTCCCCTTGCTAACATTCTCTTATCTTCAACCACCACCCTTGTTATGTTTAGTTATTAAAACCTTGCTGCCCTATCCTAACTGGCTCTTTAGTTAGCCAGTGTAGTTGTGATGCAGGAGCATGTCAGGGCTCTCACTAGCCTGAGATACCGCCTCACAATCCTCAACTTTCATGTGCCTGCTTGGTCTGGCCTAGTCTGATCACAGTAGTGTCAATGATATCAGAGGCTCTGAACTGCATACAAGAGTATTGGGAGCAGGGTGTGATTACCTCAACACTAAAGTGTTATCTTCTGTGATTTGTCTAAAAGGAAAATCAAAAATAATAAAAGATTACCCTGTCTCACTGGCTCTATGTGCTAGGTTTCTGGTCTGGATACCAGGAATTTTAGGCAGGGGGTGTGTACAGAAACACACATGTATTTAAGGGCTGGTTTAAGTGGCACAGTTCACATACAGTTCACTTAGGTTCACAGTTCACACAGAGTGATGTGTTTCTGAGCCAATGCCATCTTGCCCTGGTCTGTTTTGGAGCCTAGGCAGAACAAGCTTAGGTTTGAAAGTGGCATGAGGTACCAGCAGAAGAAGCAGTTCCTCATTTTGCCATTGTGCCAGCAGAACCATTTGTGCAGTAGACTGGCTTTTGGAGGTAATAATGGCTGCAATTAACCCTGGGAGACAAGCTGCTACCTAGATCACTTCTTTGTCTAGTTCATCCCTGACTGTAAAGTTATCACTTATCCCACCTGCCAAGTGCCTGGACCCTGCTTGTGGTCACTTCTTCAGCTTTCAAGGCACACATCTCCATAAATAAGGATGAAGCCATTAGAGCCTAACATGGAGAGATGTGACATGCCCTGGGGAAATCTTAGAGCCTGGTGCCAAAGGGGTAATTTGGGGAATGATCTGGTGAGCCATGGGAAACAGGGCTCCCTCTGTGACAGGTGATGGGCAGATTTCCAGATCTGCCACCTCTGGACATCCCTGTTGGCTGTCAGTTGTATAAAAAGCCATACTAAGAGTGTTTATATGTCAGCACAGTTATACCTGATGCCAATGAATGATATTCTGTACTGATGTTCCAGCTGGGAAATGTCCTGAGTATGAATCTGTTCGACTCTGGAGACAAAAAAGAAGTCTTATGAATGTGGGGATCCAGTGCTGCAACAGAATAAATCTGGGAAGGCCCTGAGCAACAGTGCTGCTCTGTTAAAACCCCATTTTTTACAGGATATTCTTCAGATATAAAAAAGGAAGTTGAGGAAAGATTCACAAATATGCTAGTTTACAGGAGGAATGATTGCACAGGATTTTATACCTCTGGGATAATCTTCTCAGCATTAGTCCTTAGCCACAGAGAAAACATTTGAGAAACATGTATAGCCTTTGTTTTCCTCACTTCTGTGATTTGTATGATGCTTTTAAATAGCGCTGTGCATAATCAGTAGAGAAGACTGTTAAAATACAGTTCTCTTGAGCATAATGAAGATGCATTTGTGAGAGCTTTTTATGGGCACACTTGTTAAATAGTCTGAGAGATAAAAGGTGACTGGAGAATAGATATGTGAATGGCCTGTAAGAAAAACAGGTAGCAGCCAGAGAAAAGGAATGCAATCTTTCTGCTGGGAGAAGTGTGAAGAAACAGCTTTGAGTTTTGGCAGGAAATGTTTCAATATGTAGCAAGCAAAAAGAAACGATCTCTTCAGAAGAGTCAGATGTCTTGCTGTTTAGGAAGGAAAATGTATGAATTGTAGAAAAAAGGAAAATATCCTTTTCCATCCAGCTGTGCTTCAAAGCTACTTCAGATTTACTTGTATTAAGTTTTTCTGGGATGTTCTTACCGTGTTCATATTTTCTATTCTGCCCCCACCTAGGTAGCAGAAGATACTGCCACAAACTTTTCCCAGACATGCACAGAACTGTGTTATAGGTCCTTTAATCAGCTCATTGTCGGAAAAAACTCCTTTGCAGCCAAATAGTAACTGAGGGGAGAAAAAGTGAAAATTTTTTCTTAGCTGTTGCAAGATCATTTCATGCAGAAAACTCCCTTTTCTTTAAGTCTTTGTTAAGACTCTCTTCACAAGAGGCAAGATTCCTGAAACTGCTCCCTATCCCACTATCCTTTTTAGTGTGTTCTTTCCAAGGTAACCACCTGTTCCTCCTCCTTGAGATAAGTGCTGGAAGTCACTATCCATCTGTTTTTAGTGTACTGGTCTCAGTGAGTGAGGAATTTTGCTGCACTGATGGCTGCAGAATATAGGAAGTCCCTTTTGCCCTAATATTTTTTTTTTTCTTGTGGGTGCAAGCTGTACTGTGAGTACTACTGCTAAGTAAAGAGGAATGAGACAAATGAGAAGGATGTAGAGCTGAATGCTCTGTAGTCACATCATGGGTGCAGATTGGACAGAAAGAGCATGTGCTTCTGTGGTTTGACATATGGTACGCATGATTTCCACATTCCCAGCAAATTCTATTAAGTTGACACCTTCTGGCATTTAAGTTTCATTTATCACTTTACAAGTAAATATTTTACAAGCGTAAAGGATCTGCGTATCTGAAAGAATTAAGATATGAAATATCTTACTTGTAGTTTTATTAGTGCTCAAAGCTAGATTATTAGATCCCCTTTGTTCTGGTATTTGAAAGTTTTCTTCAGAAATATTTGATTTAAATAAATAATGGTAGAAGCATGCCTACTACCTTAAAGAAACTGCAAGAGATCCACTGTGAAAGGTTGCAGTTTAGCTCTCTGGAAAGTCTGAAGTCTACAGGCACTGCCAGCAGCAGTCTGATACACTGAATTAAATTCTAACTCATCACCCCTTAAAAGCTCAGCTTGAATGAGTCCAGTAGAGACAAAGCAGAGAATTACATCTTTCTCTTTAGAAGGAGAAATTACTTACCCTGAGCAGTGGCTCGGGAAGCAGTGCAACTGTTATCATAGGACTGGTAGCATGTGTGATGGTGACCACTGGTGCCAAAGCAAAGACTACTTTAATCTTCCGAGCCAAGTCAGGATAAGCAGACAATGCTATGAAGCCTGCAAGCTCAGAAAAAGAAGTCAGGTTGATGAAGAGATCTCCACAGCCCAAATAAATATAAAAGCAGCAGGCACAAATGAGTGAGACTAGATTAGCACCCCATTGGCTGTTCTCCATTAATTTACATCTCCATCTACAGATGTAAACAGAATGTTTGATTCTTGCTTAAAACTTTTATTTGGAAGATAAAGTTAATTCTAAGGATACAAGCTCTTTAGAGCATGTCTTGATACTACTTTTGTCAGAACTGACAATTTTGTGTTAAGGCCAGTTTTGGTTAAAAAGGTATATAAATCAGATTTTTGAAATTCAAATTCTCCATAAAGCTCCCTAAACTCATAATAAAGAGTTTCTCAGCTTGCAGTCTCTAAAGGACTGTACATGTGTGTGCTGGGATTCAGCACTTTAATAATTATCTGAAGGTTAAAAATTTAATTTTCCTTGTAACTAAGTACATACTTGCATGAAAGTGAATTCACACATAAAGGAAGAGTATAATGAAAGCATTAAAGCTAAAAAGGGGTTTCCCCATCCTGTTTTCTGAATGTGTTTCAACTTCTCTACTGATGGATTTGACTGGCTGACATAATTATCTAAAGACAAAGACTGAGTCTGAAATATTCATTCTGCAATAAGATTCTGAGAATCCACATATGGGAAGAAAGGAAAATAATTTTCTAATAATGCCACTTCCTCCCATTTTCTTGTCTGTTTCTGAGTTTGTCTTTTGTAAAAGGAAAATGGTACTGTGTGACATAAACCCCAGACTCTGCTCACAGATCTTATCTATAAATCATAAACTCTAACACTGACTGTTTGGTTCCCAGACAGTTCTAACATTGCCTGAAGTTGATCCTTCAGAGTGACCAACATAGTAAAGATCCTTCTGTCCAGTTTTATTCATGATGAAGTTCAGCTCTGCTGGAATATCATATTTACCTATCTCATCGAAGCTGTAGGGAGAAACACAAAAAGCTGGCAGAAAATTTGACCATCACAGTGTGAGTTACTGATTGTCAGTTTTGTTCACTGCAGCAAGCAGGATCCACTGAAGGAGGAGGCTGCACACTGTGTCTGCATCCTTGCTTGAGCTGGAGAAGAGGCAGAAGGGTGCAGCCTGGCTGCCTGCTGCCTTGAGCTCTGTGCAGATGAAGTGCCAGTCTCACCTGGCAGCTGCAGCCCTTGGGGGACTGAATTTAATCACTGCTTTCACCTGCATGGGTGACAATAAATCTTTTTCTCTCAGAAAATACCAGTTGTGGTAGGTCAGATTTCTAGACTGAGCTGAGCAGTCTCTCCTGCATTCTGCATTTGAGACACTGTGTGTGGTAGGAGACTTCAAAGTTACAGATGCCTCCCAGTTTGAGGCCTTTTCCTAAAGAAACCACCATGGTGGATTGACAAAGGTGACCTGTGTACTTCCGGCTTTGCTTCTGTGTGTGCTGATTTCAGAAGAGCCTGTCCAGATCATGCAGCCAATTCCTTCTTATAACCCCCCTGATATGCCCAAGAGAGGCTGCATCTGTGGAAAAGAGTTTGTCTAGTCTCTTTAAATGTTGCTTGTCCCACTTGAAGTCAGATTATATGAAAACATGTAGTGTTTTCTTGTAAATTAGGAGGGAATTTTTTTCATATAGCCAGAAGGTGAAAGGTTCTGCATTCTAGTAGCAACTGCCTAATCTTGCTAGTTTCCTCAAAGTTGCTTTCTTTGGGAATTCTTTCTCCACTGAGTACCTGAACTGCCAGAACTCCTTCTGGCAAGGCTTAAGGGTCTTGTGTTTTAAAGACCAGGTGTTCCCTCGGCTGTTTCCCAACCAGACATCATAGCCGGCATCTGCGAGCATGAAACCCAAGCTGTTGTTGGGCAGGTTGGAAATCCATTGAGTAGCATCTGATACAATTCCATGATTTAACAAGACTGCAGGCTTCTTCCCTAAAACAGAAGAGATTTTATTTGGCCTTAATAGGAATGGGTAATGTGTAGTTAAAACAAAATTTGTTTTAATTCTGGGAGCCGAATTTGGTTTTGCAGCAGAGTTTTGACCAACATACAGAACTCAGGCCACATTCTAGGCTGAATGACTGTGTCAGCTTGCTGAGATGGTAAGGTAAGGAATTTACCATTGTATATGCAAAGGGGACAGATGGGGAATCTATGTAAGCGTTGGCTCTCAGACTTTCCTTGTGTCCTGTAATGGTCACACCTGTATTTTGCCTGTTCCTTCCTGCAGGAATTCTGTAAAGAGCAAGAATGTATCCATCCTCTGTTGTAACTTCATATTCTTCACTGGGGAATCCATGATATCTGATAATTTCACTCTGTGGAAACGAAAGGAGAGTTTGGTATTATGCATTTACAGTATAGATACTGGTGTAGGAATAGTTTGGAGGCTGCATCTGCCCAGGAATGTGAAGAACAGGCTAGGAAGATGAATGTGATAAGCTTTTCTCTACTTCTCTGTGTTGTACTGGTAGGAAGGGACACCAGAAAGGATTCCTGTGGGAAAACAAACTGCAGGTCTCTTTTTTTTGGGTGATGATTCAATAGCTGCCATGCTGTAGCCATGGAGGCTGGAGGATGCAAACAACAGTGAGAGGAGTTGGGATGTGTTTCTGTGAAGTGGTTTGCATATTCTACTTAATGCTGTATCACTCAAATTGTAGTAACTGCTGTAGCTGTGGTGCTCAAGCACTACTTATAAGAGTAGCACAATGCAGTAAAGTCTTCTTCAGACCTGCTTAGATGGCAGTTATCTGGTATTTGATTCCCTATTATGGGACAAAGTGAGTGACTAACGTTTTGGGAGATAGTTAATCCTGTTTTGCAAGGCTGACATAGGTCTGTAGTATGATATTTTGCCTTGGAATGCGGCCAAAACACTCAAATAATGTCCTATTTTGCAAGCTATCAGTGATGGGCTGAGAAGGAACCTCATGTGCTCCTGTTGGTGTTGAATTATGCTGAAACAGGTCTGACACCTCAACCCCAAATGAGCATCCTGATAATGAGGGAAAGATCTGGCAAAGATAAACCACTAAGCCAACCTGGAGACATAACATTCATAGTCAATCACTTCATACTATCAAAGTCCAGTCCACTTTCATATGGTTAAGTTCTAACATATCCCTTCTTGGAGTGTGTATGAAGATTTCTCCTTTGGGTTGGGACACCCCTCAAAGTTATTTATTCCTCGAGGCTGAGCAAAAGAGATTTTGCCCATGGTTGTAGGTATGGGTGAGGGCAAGTTACATGTATCTCTACTTTAATAATTGTTTCTTTTTTGCTAACTTTAATACAATTGCTTTTTTATTATTTCTTTGATATAATGCACTGCCCTATATTATCTTATACCAATAGCTTCAGCTACTGTTCTGTGTAGTAAAAAAATCTGATTGGGATATTTCTGAATGCTCACTAATTATAAGATTTATTTTTTTTAAATAAATATATCTGGTTTGCCATGGTTAGTCCTGATGGAGAGAGTTGTAGAATCACACCTGTGTGTTCAATCACACCTTTATAATTTCTCAGGCTTCAGCGGTGAGAGTTGGAATCTAAAACTGGATTCAGCTGCACCCAAGCTCCTCTTCGAGAAGGAGTTTAGAAATCAAGTGGGTCCTTTCAGCCTCCTCATGACTCAACAGAAAGGCTTCTCTAATTAATTATTACCTGAAGCTCCCACTGTCCCCCACAACAAGGTTGTACCTTTCTAAAGAGTAAACTTGCAACAGTATCTCTATCTGATCCACAGCGAATCCTTTCTTGCCAAAGTGTGGTTAAGCAAGCTGCGTAGGGTGGATCTCCTGTTACAGATTCATTCACAGCACCAGCTATTACACTGCTGCCATGGTGAGGAAATCTGTGGTCATTCAGAGCAAGGGGCTTTTGTTGTGAGAATCTATCAGCTGTTTGAAGAAGGGGTTCAAGCATCATTGCCGCTGTACTAGGCAAACAGGTTGTTACAGGAGGGCAGGCCTTGAAACTAGAAGCCAACCTTTGTTTCCACTGCAAAGGAATTCTTCTGTCTAGCTCAGACTGTTTGGATAGGAGCATCAACATTTCTTCTTGGTCCGTGATGCTGGAGGGACCATTTTGAAGGGAACTTACTTTAGCCTACTGATAAGCCCTCTTAGTCAGTGGGAGAGAAGTTTTGGGGAAAAAAAAAAGGGAGATAGGGTGATCCAACTTACAACATTCATGAAGGATTCAGGGTTGGGACTCTTCTTGCAGCGNGAGCTTCTTACAATGGGATGATGTGATTTTATCAGTCACTCAGTGGCCCATTAGCAGAAGATGTCTTCCTGGACAAGGATTGGTGGAAGAATGGAAGAGATAAAGAACACTGCCTCACCTGGGCTCAACAGCTGGTGACAGAATACATATCCCAGCCACATCCTGGATTGCAATCTAAGACAAAATGGCCCATTAACAGAAGACAAGGATGGGTTTTGAGAAATAAAAAAACACTGGTTCCAATAGGTGGTGATAGAATACACACTCCTGGCCACATCCTGCACTGCAACTTAAGACAGTTGCCCAAGAACTGTTCCCTGAGGGCTGCCAGAATAAGTACCAGAGTAAGTATAAGTGTGAGAATAAATGTGTCAAGGAAGGATTATCTACAGCTTTTCCTGTTTAATATGGACCACAAATGAGTCAAAGGCTCCAGGATGAGAAGGAACCAACCTGAGGGCCTGTATTTATATGATTTCAATGCACCTTTGTGATGAGTACCTTCCTTCCTCTCTACATATGATATTTTCTATTGTAAATCTGTCTTTGTTGGAAAAAAGGCTGAATCTTCCAGGATTTTAGGTGTTGTCTGGTGGTCACGGTAAAGCTTGTCTGAACAGAATCATAGTACTCTTTCTGTAGTTAATGCTTTGCTTTTTAGCTGTAGCCACCTTTGTAACTAGCATGGATGAAGCAGGACCTAAACTGAGTGTCTTATCTGAAACACTGTGGGGAAGATCATTAAGATTAGGAGAGTGTAGAAAGGATAGGTAATTTTTTTTTTCTTTGTTTCCTCTGAATTTCTTCAGGAGGGATTGAGCAAGTTGTCAATTATTTTCATTTTTTATTAAGTCTATCATATCCCTTGAGTCACTATAACATATGGATTAAGCCAAACTGGAATATCTATCTATCTATCTATCTATCTATCTATCTATCTATCTATCTATCTATCTATCTATCTATCTATTATAAAAAATATATTATTAGAATATATATGGTATAATATTATACTTGTAATATTGGAACCTAAATTCACTGTCCATCCACTTTGTAGGAGAACACTTCAGAGAGAATTCTTATGTCACTACAACATAAATCATCCTACCTGTGTGCTCTGGAAGGATAGTGTCAGACTAAATATTCCACTGCTTTCTGCTATTTTATTTAGTTCAAACAAAAATAAAAATCCCATTCCTCTTTTTTTTTTTTTGCATGTGGAGCACTGTTTGGGAAAAAAACTGGGAAGTTCAGCTTAAGTCACAGTTTGTACTAAAGATGCAGCTATGGGGTAGCTAAATTATTAGCTTTTTATGGTGTACAGTTTTCTATATACTGTACTGAATAAGAAAGCTTTGTAAATCACACATAATGTACCATGAAACTAAGGCTTGGCACACAACTGTCTCATTAATTTCAATGGCCAGGTCATGACTCTAGGAGCCTTGAAAAAAGATGTAGTCTCTTTATGCAATGAAACAATGCCAAACAGTGCCATTTACCATGGCAAACTGGAAATAACTGAAATATTTTTTAAAGGGGAAAAAAAGGTAGAGGAAGGTGCCTGAAAGATACATTACAAAATGCCATTTCTGGAGGTTTTTGATACTAATGAAAACAAAGCTTAAACCTTCTAGAAACTCATCAGTGTACCCTTGAGAGAGCAATAATGGCTTTTACATGCACTATAAACGGGACAGAAAGACATCAGGCTATCAGATAACAGAATTTCTGGGTTGACTTACAGGGGAAAATCAAATGCTTTAGGAATTATAAGAGCACAATTTATTTAATTTATGTGCGTACTTTCAATGCTGTGATTTCCATGCACCCCCAGTGACAGCCCTAGGGAAAACAACAAGGAGAACAACATGAAACCATCAGTTACTCCTTTTTCCCATTGGCGTGGGTAAAAGACTTTTTCCCCTCCACCTCTGGCAAACCTGCCCTTTGATGCCCAGCAGTCAGAAAGGAGGCCAGGCTGGCTGCTCTGAGAGCCGTCTGCACAGAAGCAGCACAGCACATCTGTATGGAGACGGGCGAGGGAGAAAGAGACCATGGATGCATATGAACAAGCAACTTACCTCTGTTTTGACTCCCTTCTGCTGCAGTTCCTGGTCTGCCTCCTGCTGATTCACTGCAAGAAGCTTGTGCCTGTAAAAGGAGCAGCAGTGAAGTTCTGTGTGAGATCGGGATATATAGGAGAGCATGCTAAATACTGCTTGTTTGGCAGTCTTTAAGGAGTGGACTTATTCTATGATAAACAGTGCCGTTGCACGACATTCTGAAAGACCAAATTGCGCCATGGATCTGGTGAAATGAAGGGGTATCTAACCTGTCATTAAAACACCTATGAGGAACTTGGTTATTCTTGCTCCCTGAGGCTGTGGCAGATCTTTATCTGTACTGCTACCTGTCTTAATAAGTGCTATAATAACAACTATATTTTGGGATTTAAAGAGGAAGAATCCAGCTTTTCTCAAAACTTTGTAGCTATGAATGTGATCTCTGTTGCTGTGGGTAGTAGAAAAGCTGTGTTGGTCACTGGTTCCACACCAGTTGCTTGTTTTCTGAATTGCTGATTGCTTGGGGATAATTCTTTGTTAGATAAGCTTAGAATAAAAGCAAAAGAGATTCGAAAGGTGTCAACATCACAACATACTAAGAGTTTTCTCTGAATTACCCTGCTTCTAGGGATTCTCTAGAATGGAATTAAGTTTTAAAGTATTGTTTAAACTTTGAGTCAAGAGAGGGTGTTAACACTAATTCTTATCATTTCCAAGCCATCTCCATGGCTGTCAACACAATATATTCGAGATCCCTGCCTAATCATTTAATTAACTGTAGTCAGCCTGGGGCACTTGATCCTCACTGAAATTGGCCTGGTTTCTTGATGCAGCAAATTCTTTGAAAAGTGAGTACTAATGATATGCTGCCTTTCCTGGGAAAATGAATGAAGTAAGTAGTTGTTCCTAAACAAAACCTGAGAATCACCACAGACTCAATTCTGCTTTATGAAGTAGAATTTTCCAGCCTGTGGAAAAGCCCAAAAGATGATTTCTCCATGCAAAGCATCACAGCTCAGCTGGTCTGATACCCCTGCTTAGTGAGAAATAGTGAAGACTTTGCTCTATTCCCAGCTAACACCATCCTGCATTTTTTGTTTTATGGAATTGCCAGTCAGGAATGATCTACAACATTTCACCTATATCACCTTGTGGTGACATATGTGATCTATGTTAGATTTTCTGATATTGTTGATGGGAACCAAGTGAAAAGCAAAAGATATGTTAGCCCATCTGGAATGGGAAAAGAGAATGAAAGTAACACATGTAAAAAGAGAATAGAAACCACAAAATCTAGAAACAGAAACTTTCCGGGATGAGCTGTCCTTACTTAGAGAACAAGGACAGCTGAGAGACTAAGTATTCTGTTTTAAAATGCTGTGGCAAAACTGAAGCCCAGGTGGTCTGGCCTGGAGCTGGGCATAACATGAACTCAGTTTAGAGTTATAAAAGACAGGCTTTGGTCTATGCCATGGAGGGGTTTCTTTGTGCTTTCTGGGTCTGTTGAGTTTATCCTGTCCTGCAGCAGAGGTGCAAGGGACCCTTGTGTTGCTACAAGGATGCTGTACAAGTAGTGAACAGTCTTCTGAGGAAACGTGTAAGGTGTTAGTGTCCCTCTTGTCCAGACACTGGCCATTCCAGGACTGCATGTCTTGGGAATATGCATTTTGGAGGACTCTTCTGCAGATGTGACTCCAACAAGCCACAGATTGCTCTCCTGAGAGTAGTGTCATTCATGATTTGTAGCCATACAAACTGTAGGAATTAAAAGAGACAAATGGTCTTCTGTGACTTCTATTGAACATGCTGTTTCTAAGCTCTTGATGTCTAGTTTAAAAAATTAGTTTATCTTATTATTTTCCTGGTGAAGTCCCTTCTGAACAATATTTGTTCAATCTTATTAATACAGATCAACAATATGAAGGCCCTTCTGGCTCACATGAAACTTTTGAATTGTTATTGAATTCAGGAAGAATCATGTTTCCTACACAGACTGAGTAGGTGAAAATTTGTCCATGCATTGAGTGTCTTGGAGAAAAAACCCCAAACCCCTTATTCATTAAAAAACAAAAAGCAAAGAANCCCCCCAGAATTCTAATCTTCCTTTACAAGGATGCCATCTAAGTTAAGCAAAAGTGAACCTGTGACTACATACACTTGCATGAGTCTGATACCTCACCACTGTTGGGCTGCTTAACTGTTCTTCAGTTGAAACTCTGACCAAAGTAGTCACTTCAAGAGGAGAGGGGAATGTGATGCTAATGCAGAATAAATGGTAATTTACACTGGGGTTTTTTTTGTTGTTGTTTTTGTTGGCTTTTTTTTTCCATTTTTGTTGTTTTGTTTGTTGTTTTAAAATATTTTTTCAGATTATCATGGACCCCAGTGATTCTGTCACAGGTAGGTTTTATGTCTGTAGTTTACATGCCCTCCTAGTTTTCTTCAGATAAACATCCACTGGAAGGGTTAGAAATGGTGCCAGGGCACGAACAGTATGGCCAGTGATGCTGTACTACTTAACTGGATATAGAATTAGTAATTCTATATGGTCCTCCACCTCCCTGAGAATAAATACAAAAATTATTTGGAAATAGAAGTTCTCAAATGTAAGGCAGAGGTCTTGGATTCAAGATGCATGCTTACATGCATTTGCTTTTAAACTTTTTTTAAAAATTGCTTGAAATACAAGAAACATGATTGAAACTATAAAGGGAACAGAGGTGAATGCAGACATTTAAAATACACGCCTTGCTCAGAAAGACTGAGTGTAGTACAGAAATGCTATCAGTACCTAATCTTATCAGTAATAATTCTCTTCCCAATAAGCATATAAAATTATCAGGTTAGACACGAATTATTATTCATCACTTGGGCTGGGCTAGAAAGAGATGACTAAGGAAAAATGATGATTGTGGCCTGCCTGTTTAATTAAAGTGTGAGAGGCTAATTAGACTGGGATCTTTCGTTAAGGGCGTGGCATGTAACTGCTTCCCTTTTCCTGACAGGCGTTTGAGGTGTTTTTGCAGAAGGTTTTGAAAGTGTTTTAGTCAACATTAGTTTGGGTGGCAAACTAGGTACAATTCTTCCTAATTTTTTAGATTTCATGGTCTTTACTCTTTTCACTCCTCCATTTCTTTACTTGTGAAATTTTCTTCCCTTCTCTCTCCCTCCTCTCTTCGACCTGTTTTGCTACTTTCCTTTTTAGGTAACTGGAGGATGTTATTGCAAAAATGACAAAGGAAAATGCTTCTGTGTTGAAACTTGTTCCGTCAGTCTCTCATAAGCTGCTGTTCTCACGTTTACCTCCCTGGGTTGGGTTTCTGAAGGCCATTGTTTCATGGTACTAAGTAGAAAGCACTGAGAGGAAATGTAGCTTAAGAAAAAGTGATACTTTTAAGTTAACTATTAACCAGATTCAAGCAAGCTCAAGCGCATTTCAGGTGAGGGTAACTTGGGCTGTTGAGCAAGAAGGAACTCCTGAGTGAAGAATAGGCATGGGGATACTCTATTCAGAGGTACGTGACCATTTTCTGCACTTACTGATGCTATTAAAGGTATGGATGTTCACTGGGCTTGGTTTGTTCCCTTTGCAACCTCCTGTACACAGGCTTATAGAGATCTGGAATTTTTTTCCCTCTGAAAATGTCTTCCTTTGTCTATTACAAGCTGTCAGTAGCATTGTTTATCGAGGCAAAGAAAATGCAATAACCGGCACAATTATTGTGGCTTCACAAAGTACGCGTTCAACATTTTCTGTTGTTCTGTGTTGAGATCAGAATGGTTCTGTTCTGTACATGGCACAAGCAATGAACAACTTTGCAAAAAGAGACAACTCCTTGGCTTACAATGAATACAGATAATAAAGCTAATGCCTAAGAAAACCCCGTGCTCCCCCCCATGTTGTTTTAGGAAGGTAATAATTGTTTATCTTATCTCTATGGGTTTAGTGCCAAACTACGGCTAATTTAACATTTCCCTGTAATTTAGCATAAATTCTTCCTAAGCATATTCTGTTATAAATTTCCCACTTGTACGTGTGAGAACAAAAGAGGATTTTGGTCCTTTCTGAGAAGAGTGTGTTGCGCTGTTTCTTTTTCTGGAGGTAGCATGATATAGTTGTTGCTTGTAAGGGTTACGTTTGTGTGCTGAAAGCCACCCTTTTATTTTAAAAAGCTATTCAATGAAATCAAGTACCTTCTCCTCTTCCAGTATTACAGAGAGCTTGAATCTGTGCATTCATAAGGTGATCAGCTGAATAGACTGTAGCTTATTCGGAGGGGATTTCTTGCCTCTCTCCAGATCTAGTACTCTGAGATAGTATTGCAGTGGGAACCAGTGTTGTCTAGCTTAATTACACAGGTGCTTAAAGAATGTTCAAATGCTGTTCACATTTTTCATGCTTATTAGTTAGTATTTTCATATGAAATTAATTTTCTTTATTTAAACATGATGAGATAGTTTTCTGTATAAATTATGGTTCATTTATACAGGATAGAAAGCTAGAGAACTGGAAATGAAGAATTGTAAGCTGCCTTTTCTGGGAAGTATATATTGGAAATTATTGTATTTCTCAGCATCTCAAACAAAATTTAGAGTTTTCTGTTAAGTCCAGAGCATGATTTTGGTATAATTTTAATGCAAAGGAAGAGGCTATGGATTAGTTCAGAATATTTTGACATTACAAAGTGTCCTCCTTTTTTCTAAACAATTGCAAAGAGTTAATGTAATTTAGGCAATCCCCTGGAGGTCTAAAGAAGGAAGCAATTATAAACTGAAATTGCTCTCCAAGTTGCAAGACAGGCTTTACCTTAGCCTCCTCTCTATTGGTTGAATGCTTTGTCCTTCATACTGTGTCTTTACCCTTTACCTCATGTGTGGTAGAACTTGCTAAATAACTGAATATTTATTACTAGCTCAGTAAAACTAAGCAGAAAGTGATGCAAGAAACTCTGAAAATATCAGACAGCTTCAGATGTGGTGGTTCATCTGGATCAAAGTAAAATGTTAGGACCTGATATCAAACGTGTTGCAAAATTGATTTTTTTAAAATCAGTTCTATAATTGTCCTTCCTGCTAGTGGAAGTGTTAGCACCTTTCTTGCAACCCTTATTTTTCGATCTTGTACTGAGTGCTCTGAGCCATGAAAACCCTTGCAGATCCTGTGAGAACTTCTCACTTTTCCTGCAGCCTTATATACTGAACAATTAAATCCTGGTCTGAAAGGCTTGCAGAAGAAGTATTGTAGAAAGAGAGTTTTTAAACACTCAATTACTGGCACATCATTATGCATAAGTTTTAGGGTTTTTTTTTTTTTTTTTTTTTTTTTTTTTTTTTTTTTTTTTGTGATGTGGGCAAGAGAAGCCACTCTGTATCTTGGACTGCAAACCACTTTTTCAGAAGCTGAGAACTCAGTTCGCATTGGTGCTTTCTTCAGAATTTGTTGTTGTGGGAGCACTTTTCTTCTCGCACATCCCTAAAGGAGACTCCATAGACATGTCTGTGCTCCAGTTGCCAGTGCATCTCTGGGAACAAGGGAAGCTGCAGGGGCTCTCCTGGCTGCCCTCCTCTGCCATCAGACTTCTGTTCTCCTAGTCCTGCTCCTTGGCACAGCTGAGCATGAGCCCTCGACACAAGCTTTGGATTCTTTGGGTATGGCTTGCACCTTGCGTGTGCAGCTCAAGTACTCTGAGTACTATCCCATAGGTTTATTTCCATCTTGTGTGTGATGGGTGGATAACAATAACATAGCAACAACAATAACCATAACAGAAATATGAAACTGTTTGTTAAGCTGTATCGCTACTGAGGCAATCTTCTAATGCTGTAGAAAATGGAGTGAGATTTTCCAGTTTCTCATCCTCCAGGCACTTTTACAAAGGATATGTTTTCTTGGGTTTTGGATGGAACCTACTTTTTGTACCTAACACTGTTCTAACCCCATACTTGGCCTCCCTACTGATGCTGTAGATAGGTGGTATCTACCTATTTGTAAGAAGTTCTATTACTGTCTTATGAGAAAATCTTGGAGATTGGTTTAAAATAGTCTTAAGCACAGTCTTAGTCTCCCTTTAGATAGGGCTGCCAAAGTGACTACCCAAAAAAATTGAGAGTTGGAAAAGAGGTTTGTGGCTGAGGCTTCACAACCACAGAAATCCTGGCACATGCTCAAGTTCCAGCCTTGCGCCAGGCAGGTTTTTTGTCCAATCTGTTGCTACTGGAAACCAATTTCGTTACTTCACTCTGCTTATGAATACTAATCTCTTTCTAAATTTCATGCTAAATTTCTTGGTCAGATGTAACACCTTTCTTACCATGTTCCTTGAAATTAATTTGTCTTTAACACAGACCCTTTAATTTATTTTGGAACACCATCAGTGTGTGTCTTCTGCTTAGCCCAGCTAAGCAAATCAATCTTTCTTCAGGCTCTTCATACACCTCAGTTGTTTCATGCTCCTGCCATGGTCTGATCTCATTTTAGGACCCAGATGACAAGAACTCTATACTCTATCCCCAATAAGGTGTCTTCTGTAACACCTCTTTCTGTGAGAGACACTGTATAATATAGCATTTGCCTTTCTTCGACAAGTGACTGATTGACACCTATTTCAAATTTTTCTTCTGTTTATACTTTCCTAGCACATTTATTTTTATATCCTTATTGTTATTGATATCAATAAAATGAACTTAAAGTTGGTACTGCTTTGTTCCTTTACTTAAATAGTCTGCTGCTATGTTTGCTTTCCCAGCCATGGAGTCATATTTGCCAGTTTGGGAGGTATATTACAAGTTTTGTCTGTGGGAATTTCTACCTTTCTTTGACTAAAAGGTATTTTCATGAATACAAACCAGCAGAGTGCGTCT
>VWZN01003768.1:1174801-1271176 GCA_013396955.1 Regulus satrapa | reverse complement strand
AAGACAGGTTCTCTGTCAAGGGGATCAATAATTTAATTTAAACTAAATTGTTCATTTCAACAGAGAAATGATCAAATCACACTTTTGAGTCTCCATAGGAAGACAAAAATTTAGCATAAGAATTACTCAACTGGGTAAATAAGATCAATCTGAGAACAATAGAATTTAGGTTTAGGAAAATTAGTCTTTTAGAAATTAAAACTTTTGAAATTCATTGATCCCTGTGGTATGTACTCAAATATATTAATGTTTTCAGCTTTCAATTTTGCATACTTCAGACTTCTCAGGAAGAGAGCAGTCACAGTAACACCATGGAATAACTCAAATTATGAGAAAAACAAATAAATACCTATAGAAGTATCCATTATGTGTGTCTGTGTGTTTACCTCTTCCCTAGGTACCACCCTTATTGCCAAATAGAAATTTTGGAGGTTTTTGCAATCAACACTGAGCCCATGGTTTCAAAAATATTTTCTTATTAATTCTATGATTTTCAGATACATTTTCTCAGTTGCATCAAGGCCCCAGATGAAATCAAGATGTCCCCATGCAGGAAAATGTTCATGGTAAATGAGATTAGTAATCCGAGAAAGTAGCCTTGCCATGTCTTTTGGATCTGCTAATTTGTCCTGTCCACCGCTCCAAACAGCAATTGGTGTCTTTATCTCCTCTATCTTGTACGCAGGAGGAGCAGTCTGCAAGACAGGGAGGAGACCTGAGTGAATGTTGCTGTATCAAAGCTGTGCTTAGAGAAAAGCTTCTGTGCAAGCGCCTCTCTTTGCCTTTTGCTTCTGCACTGCCTACAGTAAAACCATAAGGATGAAAGCCACCCTCTTACTGTTCATTGCCCTGACCCCATTCCCTGTATGTGGAAGGACCCATCCTATTCCTGTTCTTTTTATAAAGCATGACTAAGGGTGGTCTTTCAGTTTGGCCTGGCTTGTGCTCTTCAGAGGTGTGGGCATGGAAAGAACAGTGTCAGTATTCATCAGCCAAGGACTGTTGAGATTTTTCCTGCATGCATTCAGGGTGAGGAGACCTATAACTCTCCAGACCTATAAGAAACCTAGAAAACTTAACTTAGAAAATGATAAGTTTTCTAGGGTTCACAGAGTGCAACTTTTGGTCTTAGCTTTTGTGCTTGTAACCAAAGTGGAAAGGAAATAATTTGGTCATTTATGATTTCACCCTAGAAAATTTCTGAGTCTCTGAGATAAAAGTGAGTGATTGTTGCTCTGGAGACTTTCTGTTTTTGAAAACAAGCATTTTGGTACATCATAGGACACTGCAAGTCAAATGTGCTGGTTAGAAGTGAAGTGACTGCCAGTCCACGGAAGAGGTCACTGTAGCTGTGAGATCCACTTCCTCTCTTAAACAAAAGGCAGGCTTTGAGGATATTTAGGCAAGTGAAAAGCTCTGCACTCACCCAGTCCTAGGACTTGGGTGTGGTTCTTATCAATTTTTGGAATGTCATGTAAGTTGACATGTCATTGAGCACATCCCAGCATCAGTAGGAGAGGCAAAATGAACTTCTGTTAATTGTCTGTAAGGGTCTATCTCTGCTTTGTTTGTGAATAGACTTTTATACTTGTGTGTGATTCAGCTGAAACATTATCTGACACCACTCCTTGTTAGTACTCACAGGTGCTAAAATTTCAATTTTTCTCTTACTAGTTTTACCAAGACCCAAGGGTAAGTTCCAAGGGAAGCCATTTTGCCTTACCTGGTTGTATTTCTTCATGTTTTCCTTAGAGCCATAGTCATACGCTTGAAACTGCTCTGTCTGTGCTATCTGTTTAAAGAGCAGACAAAATAAAAGAGATGCAAGATGAAGGAAGAGAGTGCATGAGTCATATTCCTGCCTGTGGAATAAGTCAAGGCTCAGGTAGTGGACTCTAGTTACCCCCACACTTTCCTCTGGTTGCAGGGTGCTGAAGATAGACCACAGGTAAGTGGCACCATTGCCTTTTCTCTTGCTGACTTTCTGTCCTGGTCCTTATCTTCAACCTTCAGTACGTTTTGTTACTTACAATTTTGTTTTACTACTGTAGGTAACTAAAGCTGGGGTCCCTTTTTGTCATGCAGAGTTGGCTTCAGTTGTCACACGGAAAGAGAAGCTGAACAACTATAATGTGTCAGGACTATGAAAAGTCTTGTTTAATATGCCTTGGAGGACTGGTGGGTGAATACCTGGAGTTGTTTGTTTCGTAAATTTAATTTTTTGCACAATCTTGACAAGAAATGTAATAAAGGGTGAGAGAAACCCAGTGGCTGTCAGTTTAGAAAACCTTTGCTTACAGGATTTAAGTTGCTGGGTATGAGGTAAAAATCTGCTTGGTGCATTGTCTTTACTTTTCTACCTTCTGGTATCTGTATTTGCTTTGCATCCACTTGATTTTGTTGGAGGCTGGCAAAATAGACCATGGAGTCACTAGCTGTTCCTAGTTTGTGTTAATTTCCTGGCTAGTTGTATCCTGTGGGACTAACTGTTGGGAATCTTTGTCTTCAGGAGCACAACTATATTCTGGACCCTATTAAATGTGCAGGTGCCCATGGCAGTAGGTGAGAAGGTATGATGGTTAGTTTCCCAAATCCAAAGCCTCTGGATTTCTCTGTAGGCTGTCAGTTACATAAAAAGCAGTAGTAAGAGACAGCTTACATGTCAGTGCACAGTTATACCTGCCGCCAATGGAAGATGTTCTGTACCGATGTTCCAGCTGGGGAATGTCCTACATACATATCTACTCGACTCTGGAGAGAAAGCAGAAATTTTATAAAGATAGAGATCCAGTAAATAAAACTGTGAAGAAAAGTGAGTTTGTAATATTAAAGACAGCTTTTGTTTTGTCAGCTTACAAAACATTTTTTATAGCTCTGTTAAGGAGATGTTCCAATTCCATCTCCCTGAATTCCTCCTCAGCTGTGTTATCTTGCTCTGAGAACCACATTAGTGACTTAAGCAAAGCTGGAAATATCCTTAATGGTTTAGCTCTGCAATTCCAAAGCTGCAATTGATTCTGCATTGAACCTTTGAGCCTAACTGCTTTCCCATATGTGCTTTTAAAAAGGATTATAGATGAAAAAAATGGGCCCAGTTGTTACAGACACTGGAGTAATGAACACTTTACAGGCCAGCTTCTGAATACTTTGGCCACTGTAAAGGGGACTGGCACCACAGCATCTGCATATTGGCAAGCACAGGGAAAACTCTACTGGCTCTCCTGTCCCCTTTGACTGATGCAGAAGTGTTTGTGAATTGCACTGTAGGTGTGCTGCACTCCTGAGGCCAGTGGAAGGACTTTCTGTGGCTCTACGCCTTGTGGATAGAGCTGTTGGGCCCAGTTCTATGGTCAACAAAACCAGGGAAATGCCCTTTATGTTAGTTCTTTGGGACCAAGTTTTGGTGCAAATAATCTGAAAATTGGCAAGAAGAAGAGGTTTTTCTCCTATCTTTTAGCTATTTCAGTGTTCAGAGGACTCCAATGTCTATACACTAAGGAAGCAAACTGGCAAGGCAACTGTATTGCCAAGAAGTCTGACTCCATCAATCATTTTTAAAGAACATCTGTGTGTGATAAAAATCTGATCGGCTTAGCCCCAAAAGAGGGTACATCCTGACATCTGCAATGTAGCTCCAGTTTGAACTCAGTTCTTTCTTTCTGGCATTGGAAGGTGCCCAGCTGCTGGTACCAGCCAACACTAGCCCTGTTGCTACTGTAGAAAGCACACAGTTCCCTCAGTCTGCCAACAACCACTTCGCGGTTTCTGTACATCTGTATGTGTCATGGTAATTAGACAAGGATATAGTACAGAAGTGCAATTGCCAAAATCCCTTTAGTTTTGCTCTGGGTAGGTATTCATGCATATACTTACCGTGTTGATATTTTTTACACTGCCTCCAGCTATGTAACACAGAATATGGGCACAAAATTTATCCAGGCTGGTACAGAGCTGTGTCACGGGTCTTTTCAGAAATTCAATCTGGTGTGCAGCTCCTTTGCAGCCAAATACTAACTGAGGGAAAGGAAAAGTGCAAACTTTGGTTCTTGTTACAGAAAAATTTTATGCTGAATTTTTTTTCTAATAGCCTAGTCCTTATAACACAGTATTCAAGGAGTGCTGGAAGAGCTTACCCTCACAGTACCCCTTAAAACACCCTCTTCCCCACAGCACATCATTTATTCTTCCTCCTTCATATTACTAGCAGCAATCCTCGAGGAAGTTATCCTTCAATTTCCAGTGTTCTGCTGTTAGTGCCCACTCATTTTTAAAGTTCTAGAGATTGTCATGTCTATTATTGCAGTTCTAGTTCAGCTCCTCCTGCATGAGGCCAGCCACATTTTAGTTAAACAGCGGGAATCCTAAAACAGGACAGAGTTTCACAGGTCTCCTACTTCACTGGGAGCTGCTGCTACAAGCTCTATGTCCTAACTGTTTTCATCACAGGGTTTGGGAATTTGACTCAATTCATCCCAAGCTCAGCATTAGCATGTCACTTGTTTGGGAACTCTTGACCTCAGGCTGAGGAAACCCTGTGAAGATTAGCCAGGCACTGGATCTCTTAGAAGGAAAAAATTACATACCCTGAGGAGTGGTTCAGGAAGATTTGTCATCTTAACCAGAGGGCTTGTAGCATGTGAGCATGCAGTTACTGGGCTCAGGGCAAAGAACACTTTCACCCTTTTAGCCAGCTCTGGGTATGTATAAAATGCTATGAAGCCTGCAAACACAGAAGAGACAGCCTGAGTTACTGAAGGTATCCTCCACAGACAAATTAAATACATAAACAGCAGACAGCAAACAAGACATCATGGTAGATTTGCAGCTCATTGTTTGTTGTTGGTGCTTGTGCTGCATGTTTTGCTTAAGAAAAATGCTGAAGCAAAGTCCTGAAACTAATTTTATTTGGGAGGCAAAATTAATTTTAAGGTTGAAAGCATGTCCAGGCATTGTCTTTATCAGAACCATTTTTGTAGGCAACATGTCAGTGAAGTTTCGAAGAACATTAATTCCCTCTGAAGTCCTGGAAACGCCCATTAAAAAAAGAGTTTTTCAAATTAGAGTATCTAATGATCTAGGCATGTTTATGCTTCCATGAAACCACAGATTAATTAGTTGAATATTGGGAGCTTTGAGTATTTTCAGCTGATTGCTTGCATCACAGGCAGATGAAGAAAGCCTAGATGCTTGGTTTGTTTTGCCATGAGGGCAAAACAAACCTTAAATACTCTTATGAGAGGCAAAGAAAGAAAAAAGTCAGAACTTGTGACAATATATGATTTTTACCACATTTCCTTCTCTTTTTTTTCTGGGTTGTTTACACTAATAATGGGCAGTGTATTATTTCTAATCAATGACCACTCATGGATCTTGCACATAAACCATAACCATCAAGAACTTTCAATTGTTGCTAAAAGAAAGTTAGCTGCATTTAGAGGCCATGAAATGAGTAATGACAAATACTGGACCTAAGAGAAAACAAACTATTAATATTTTAAAATTTTCCTATTTTTGGTCTCTGGCACTATGTTTTTAAACAGAAACATGGCCAGTTGTAGCCACTAATGGACTAAAATTGAAATTGTAAGATTGACAGTAAGTCACAGCTTTGTAATATTGAGATTACTTTTCTTTGCCTTCAAGCAATTTAATTTGAATAAATGTATTCATTTAAATTATGTAATATATGAGCTGTTTTGTCTTTATAATTTTTCCATCCTGTTCACAAGAATGGGATCCCCAGGGCAGTGGTCACAGAACCAATTCTGCCAGAGTTCAGTAAGTGCTGGAACAATGCTCTCAGACACAAGGTGTAGATAATGGGGCCGGGAGTTGGACTTCAGTGATCCTATGCCCCTTCCAGCTCAGGATATTCTATGATTCTATGATTCTAATTGTCTGTCTTAATGCAAAAGAACTTCATGTAAATTCCCATTGCTGAGAAAAATACACTATAGCAGCACCAGAAGTACCCAATAAATGGCTATTACTATGTCTGCAATTATCTATAAAATTGAACTATCATTACACCTTCTATTAAGTTTATTTGCTTCTTAAGGGTAACCAAATCTGATTTTAGCATAGTTTTGCATGTTTTACAAACCTTGACCCAGAGAAATCTCTATGTTTTTATAGTTTTTTTACAATCAAGGAAAACAACAGAATCAATGGGGAGAGTCACCTACTGATCAAATAGGAGCACAAATGGTTGTTAACAATTCTCCTGACGTTACCTGAAGTTGATCCTTCAGAGTGACCAACATAGTAAAGATCCTTCTGTCCAGTTTTATTCATGATGAAGTTCAGCTCTGCTGGAATATCATATTTACCCATTTCATCAAAGCTGTGGGGAGAAACACAAAAAGCTGGCAGAAAATTTGACCATCACAGTGTGAGTTACTGATTGTCAGTTTTGTTCACTGCAGCAAGCAGGATCCACTGAAGGAGGAGGCTGCACACTGTGTCTGCATCCTTGCTTGAGCTGGAGAAGAGGCAGAAGGGTGCAGCCTGGCTGCCTGCTGCCTTGAGCTCTGTGCAGATGAAGTGCCAGTCTCACCTGGCAGCTGCAGCCCTTGGGGGACTGAATTTAATCAGTGCTTTCACCTGCATGGGTTACAAAACACATTTATCTCTCAGTTGAATTCAACTGTGAGAGATCAGATTTCTATGCAAGGCTGCTCAGCGTACTCTAGATGAGGTTCTTGCTCTCCCTTTCACAGAACGGTCTCCCTTTTCCTCAGCATCCCATTTCATTTCCCAGTCTCTGAAATCTCTTCCCCAGACAATGCTCCCAACTGTGATTAGCAGTGAGCATCCATCTTTTTTTGGTTCTTTACTCTCCTGGGCTGGTGTGGATCCTGATCTGATGCAGGATTAGGTAAAAGCCATCAGGCTGAAGCTATCTAGTCCCCTTGGAGTTTCTATGTTGAGTCTTTCTCTCTCCACTGAGTACCTGAACTGCCAGAACTCCTTCTGGCAAGGCTTAAGGGTCTTGTGTTTTAAAGACCAGGTGTTCCCTCGGCTGTTTCCCAACCAGACATCATAGCCGGCATCTGCGAGCATGAAACCCAAGCTGTTGTTGGGCAGGTTGGAAATCCAGTGAGTAGCATCTCCTAGAAAAGCATGTTGCAGGAACACTGCAGGCTTTTGCTCTGAAAAAGATTAAAATATTCTTGTATTGGAACAGCATTTAATGTGTATTTAATAATGGAGTGCAGAGTTCAGTTTGTGAGAGGTTTCCTTCTTCTAGAAGCTCTCAGGAGAACTATATGTAGATGTGGTTTGAGAAACTTGGAGGATTTTTTTCTATGCAAGCAGGAACCATTTAATGACATTTCATAACCATTTTAAGACAGGTCTGGCAAATAAAGAATTTACAGAGGATGCCTGTCTTACCTCCTTTTGCACTGGAAAGCCAGCTTACAGCCCCTATGCTGAAACCATCTACCCAAAGCTGAAAAATGCTGAGGGCATAACAGGAGGAGAAAGAAAAATTAGTCCGAAGAGGGAAATAAATGCATGCTTCAGTAACCACTGAGCAGGGCTGAGTGGCCCCTGATCTAACTTGGCTAGCCTTACTTTAAAAGTCAGGCTGGTCCAAATGATCTCCAAAGTAGATCCAGTTAGGGGAAGGCATCCAAATAAATCATTCTATAATAATGATAAGGACTAAGAATCAAAGTAGCAGTACCCAGCGTACCTCAAATTCCAGCTAGAAACTTATAATAAATTTAGAAAATGTGATGAAACTGATTAAATGCATTTGCTTTTCACTGACAACCTGATTTCTTTCCTCCTTCCTTAAGAATATCTCTGTCCTTCAGAAGCTTGGGAATAATTAATATGCCTAACATTAGAGGCTTTGTTGTCAGGCTACTATTTTATATTATTTAGGTTGTTAAGGTGAAACCTCCCCAAATCCAAATCCTGTTTACCAACCTACCTGCCAGACCATTTGAGGGAAAAAACCCTCCAACCCTTGGATGTAACAAAGTTATTAGGCAAGTCTGAAATAAGGACAGAAACACTGAATGTGTGGACTTCAGATGGATTCAGTATTCGAGTCCCACTTCTGACTAGGTGCTCTTGTGGAGATGGAAAGGTAAGGAACATGCCATTGCAGGTGAAAAGGGGAAAGATGGGGAATCCCTGTAAGAGTTAGCTCTCAGACCTTCCTTGTGTCCTGCAACTATCACACCTGTATTTCTGTCATTCCTCCCAGCCGGAATTCTGTAAAGAGCAAGAATGTATCCATCCTCTGTTGTAACTTCATATTCTTCACTGGGGAATCCATGATATCTGATAATTTCACTCTGTGGAAAGCCAAAGGAGAGTTTGTTAATGTGCCAGTTGTCCTGTTCTGGAGCTTAACCAAGATGAACAGTGCAGATGTGGGATGTGCTGTGATGGTAGTGCAAGGCCCTGGCCACAGAGACCATGGCTGAGAATAAACATTACAGATCCTGTAAAAAGGTGAAGCAAAGTCCTTATCAGACTTGTTGAGATGGTGGTTTTCTGGTATTTAGCCCCCTATTATAGGACAAAGCAGAACTGTGCTGTGTGACCAACACCCTTCTGAGAAATAGTTTATCACATTATGCAAGGCTTATACAGATTGTACGTTTCTACAGATTAAACATGCAGCCATATCTGTATAAGACAATTCCAATCACTGTGGGAATGTTCCATAATGAACCCTTTCTTGCCAAAGGGTGGTTAGGCAAGCCACGAAGGCAAAGCAAACAAGGGTGGAGATCTTGTCAAAGGAACTAATGGGACCACCATACCTAATTTTGCATGTACTCTGAGGAAATCTTTGGTGACTCGGGCAAGGCATCTTTGACTAGTTTGTATTGTGAGAATCTGAAGAAAGGGTTCAACCTTAACACTGTTTTGAGCAAACAGTTTGTTATGGAAGGGCTTTGCATCGCTTGAGATTAGTAACCAGCCTTTGCCTCCACTGCAAAAGAATTCTTCTTAGTGGCAGCCCACACTATTTGGATAGGAGAATCAAGGTTTATTCCGGGCTAGCACTGGAAGATTCTTTGTTCTCTTGCCAGGTTTGCATTCCTCCCCTTATGCAGTGGCCTGAAATAACAACGTGTTGAGAAAGCTGACTGCAAGTAGGTGTCACAAGCCATGATACATCTCCACATCTATCATATATCTATTCGGCTTCATTCCAAATGCAGGCAGCAAAGTCTGTTATTCAGTTTGGTATGGAGTGGAGTATATAGCCTGTGCTCTGTCCACAGCCCAGGGCTGAGTCTGGTCAGTGGAATTAAAATACCATAGCCTGGGTCTCTAGTGCCCCTCAGGAGGTTCTGGAGAGTTGCCTAGCCTTGGAAGCAAAGGTAGCAGCCAGCAGTCCCCACTGCAGTGCTATGTGTCTGTCCTCATGCGATGTGCAACAGGCACATCTGTCCCTGGCAAGTTCAGAGCCAGGCCTCATTGTGGGAGTGACCCTAAGGCAGTGGTTTTGAAATAGCAGACTGGGAAAACAGGAGATGCAGAGGGGCTCTTAGCTTCCTGACAAGGACTGTTAGTTATGCAACTAGAAGAGAAGCCTTAGAAAGGGAAAGAAGGGGAACCAACTTACAACATTCATGAAGCATTCAGGGTTGGGACTCTTCTTGCAGCGGCTTGTGTCAACACCTGGAGCGGAGGCTGCTGTGAATCCCACTGAAAAGGCAATTCCTTGGGAGCAGAGCAGCACGAGGAGGCACCACATCTTGGGGCTGCGTGGAAGAGCACATGCAGGGCTGTTTGTGTTAGGAAGAGAGTGGTGTGTAATTGCACAGGAAGACCCAAGAGGAGAGTCTCCTGAGAGCTGCCCAAGAACTGTTCCCTGAGGGTTGCCACATTAAGAACCTGTGGGAGGATTTGCTGTCTACAGCTCACTCTGTTTAACAGGTAGGGCTGCAGAACAGGAGAGGAAAACACCTGGGGACCATCCAAGAATATGTCTGAGAACAGCAGATTAGAAGGGAACTGGAGTGGGTAGACAGGGCCAGCTGAATGAACCTAGCAGAAACTTGACAAAGAAGCTGGAGCACCTGAGATGGCCATCACCCATCTTGTCTGCCTTTATCTGTCCCCATTCTCTGCCAGCAGGAGAGGTGAAGGGAAAAGAAATAACTGTTTATTTGTTGTCTCCTCAGGAATGAGATGAAAGAGGTTCAGGAGGGCTGTCTTTAAACCTGCCCTCCCTTTCTCTGCGACTGAATGCTATTCTTGCGTCTGTCTGTGGTGTGCTGGGGAGAAGGACCAGATGATGAGGTTCGTGAAACGGCCAGGAGCAACTCAGGCATTCTGTGAGGAGATTGAATGGACCTTGGGGAGCATGCTTCACATTTAGTGCCAGTTTGTACTTTCCTCATAGGATGATGTGTCCCAGAACATGATCATGTTCTGTTTGAAATCAGCTCCTCTGAGAACACAGAGCAAACAAAGTGGCTCCTCAAAATCCCCATGAGTTAGTTCCTAGTCAGCCTTACCTTTTGGCCACCAGACGGGCAGCCATGAAGGAGTGAGCAGATTCTGAGGCTGCCTTTGTCTACCAAGGACCGTCTCCCTTACCTCTTAGAAATGGTTGTCCACAGTGCAAATCTTGTATTGGTCATGGGGAAGTGACACCTTGCCCTTTCCTGGGATGACTGATGGTTCCAGATCAGCATTTCTGAACAGAAATTGCAGAGTGCAGTCAATCTAGTACCAGTTTATGCCAACTCCACATAAAATAGATATGCTTCCAGGTGTTCGTCTTTATTTTTTAGAACCCAGGTCAATGTGTGCAGGAACACTTCTCTCTCTGAGCTTCTCAGACTTTTTTTCAACAGAATAATTTTGACACAAACATCCCTTAGAAAAGAGTTTCTGTGACCCAGATAGCTACTGCATGTGGGATTATAGGTTAAAACTGTGTGGAGAGCAGGAACTCACAAATTCCGTGCTCTTTGCTTCTTCTTTCTGAAGCACTGCACAAAAACAGATTGATCCATGAAGCTCAGTACTGCGCTTACATATTCAAGAGAAGCCACATCATACATCATGCATCAAATCTTTGTTTTATGTGGTGCTTTAATGTGTGAGGAGAGAATGATGCCTGTGAAGAGAAGAGTAGTAGTCATTCTGCATGTGTATAGACACCTTAAAGATCAGGCAGGAGACCTAAATGTTCAGCAGTAGAATCCATGGGACTTAAAGCAGTGTAAGGCTTCAGCTCATCACAGCCTCTCATAAGAATGCCTCACCAGTAATGACTGGGGATACCACTGTTCTTGCAGGCTGGACTTCCTCAGAAGAAGAAGACACATTTCTATGATTGTGGTGCATTTGTGTTAGTTCACCCTCTTGTACATTCTGTAATTGACTTATGATGTAATTGTTAGATATCTGCCAAGTCCGGCACTTAGATGAAAACCTGTACAGGTATGTAGGTTGTAGCAGTTCCTGAGGACTGTTTGTTCTTGTTTGTTCCTTGTTGTTTGCTCCTTTGAGGGAAGGACACTCCTGAGGGTTCAACCTTACAGGGGGGAAGGCAGGCAAAGGCAATTATGTTCAGCAGCAGCCAGCAAGAATGAGATAGTCAGCACTTCAGAGTCTGTGTAGCTTCACAGCAGCCATTGCATTCAGGGTTTGTGTGTGAATTTCATAGGAGACCTGCCAGTCTTACAGCTCTTGTTAGGAAGTTAAGCAGACTCAGGAGACAAGTCTTTCGGGAACCAGGTATTAGACATGGATAATGCAATTTTTAATGATGAACAGAGGTTCTCATGTAGCCACGTGCTTCTTGAGTCTGCTTATAGAATAAGACATCTGCTATGATGTGATATGGTGCTCTGTGAAGTTTATTTTAACTCAGGAATGTTCAATATGAAGATCAAGAGAAAATAAGGAAGTATTGCCCACCAAGTAATGGGGAAGAACAGAATTTACAGAAGAAAAGAACAGAATGAGAGAGAGGTAACAAGGAAAATACGTTTCGACTTTCAGTGGTTGTCAATTTAACCTTTAAATTTGACTGAACAAATATAAAGAAGTCAAACCTCATGAGTCATCAAACAATTGAAATGAAGCAGCACTTGGAAACACCCAAAACTTTAAATTTGGCATCACAACACACTTCATTAGACTCCCTTTGTATATCAAATACTTTTTTTTTTTTTTTTGTCAAAATAGGAAGCCTCACAACTATATATACTCAGGCAGTGCAACACTCTGTTTTGCTTTCTGCTGTTTTACTCTTTTCTAGTTGGAGTAAAATATACCTATCTCTGCCTGCACTGGGAATCTTAATTTGGCAAGAAAAAGTCTGCTAATATCTCAGCTTGCTTACAAATCACTACCAAGGTTAGTTGAGGCAATGCAGAGGCCCAATTATTCCTCTTGTTAAGGTAAACTTTCCTCATGCACTCTGTGATCACTTGGCTTGTGACCACTTGCATGGCTTATGGACTTCCAGGTATTCACCTTTTACTCAGATGCAGGGGGCCAAGTAGTATCAGTCTTGCCAGACCACTGCTCCCTTAAACTCTAGGAGTAAGGACAGGACAGCTGTTTTCATCTGGAGATGAAAGTCATAAGTAACTATTGAGCATGGCAAACTATCATAAAAGAATATGCTTAGTTGGAAAAAAGATCAGAGAGAGAAATGCCCTTGAAAGTTCCTCTATGTACTTTTAGGATTTAGTGAAGCTAAGATGCAAGCCATTTTGAAATTTGTCCTTCTATCCTTGTGCCTTAAGCAGTCTAAAATTTACTTCACAGAAGCTGTAAGGCACATGCACACCAACCAGAAGAGCAACTGTGACTAAACATGCATGAGAATTTTCTGCCTTACTCACTAAGGAAACATACATGTGTACATTATAGGGAAGGAACAGGAGGTCCAGATTACACATTGATGCAATACTTTTACCTTCATTCTGTTGTTCTCAGAGAGAAAGAAAACAAGTAGGAAAAAAATTAAATAGTTGTTCTTTTTCTTCCTTTTGTGCAGGTCAAACTTCTTTGTTGTCTAGTTTAAGCAGAGAGGCACTTCTGTGCATAGCAGAGGCTCACAGATGAGAGAGGAAAACACTCCTTATTTTTTACAACAAACTGCACAAAAGCAAGGCAGCACATCTTTGTGGAGACAGGAAACAGGGAAAGAGACCATGAGCATGTATGTACAAGTAACTTACCTCTGCTTTGACTGCCTTCTGTCTTCTGCCACGGCTGCTGGTCCGTCTCCACCAGCGGACTGATTCACTGGCAGAAACCTGCGCCAATAAAAGGAAGTCAAAACAAAATGAGCACTTCAGGGAAGCAGCTGTGAGTGTCTTGAGTTGGCAGAACGTATTGCAGAGCGTGTTTAAGTGCTGATTTGGCAGTATTTCAGAAGTGAGGAAATCTTTGTGATGAAAAAGATGATCTGGTTTAATTTGCTGCCCCAAAATGTACTGTGGAAAAGGAGAGTGTAGAGATTACCTATAAAGCAGTGGTTAGAATGTTTATCTGGGACCTGGGTGTTGCAGTTCACTGGGGCTGTGAGATCTGTACTGTTACCCAACTGAAGGACTGCTTCAAATGCAATATCGTAAGATAAAAGTGAGGAAGTGTCCAGCTTTTCTCATCAGAGTGTCTCAAGAACACTATCTATTGCTTTTCATTTGGTTTATGTTAACTTCAACACTGAAAACTGACCTAAATCTGTTTTCCAGTGAGCAGCACAACTCATGGAGCCCACATTTTCTGCATTTATCACACTCCAGTGCCAAATAAGACTTGAACACTATGTGTAACCTTTTTCCAGGGAGGGAAAAAACAAAGGTTCTTGTTTATCCTAAGCGATTTTCATCACCTCTGAAAAGATGGTATCTAAAGATCTTTGTTAAATGGCTGAATTAGCTGTAGTCAGCCTGAGGGTTCAGTCCTCACTGAAATTGGCTCAGTAACCATGGGCAGAAGGACTTGTTCCATGACATTGGGCAGCTGGGCTATAAACTAAGTAGAATCCTCCTACATGAGGATCAGCCTGTTCAGCCAATTAACTCACAAGTGTCTTCAGAAGAACTTGGGTTTCATTGTGACAACCATTTAGAAGAAGACCAGATAAGGGGGATGTGTTCTTGAGAACAT
This sequence comes from Regulus satrapa, assembly GCA_013396955.1. NCBI lineage: Eukaryota > Metazoa > Chordata > Aves > Passeriformes > Regulidae > Regulus > Regulus satrapa. Next base: position 1,257,055 of record VWZN01003768.1, on the reverse strand, counting down.
CATTGCAAATACTATGATGCCTTCAACTACTGGCGGAAGGAAATGAGTGAAACAACAGCATGTTGGTGATGACACAGTAACTGTTCCGCTTCACACACAAAGTAAAGAGCATTGTTTGGAGTACTAGGAAAGGTATTTTGATAATTTTTTTGTGAAAAGAATTATAATTTGACTTCCCTGATATCTGTAAGTGACAATAACTATCATAACACCATAAATTGATTACTCAGGAGGACTTCTGCAGCATGATGTCTCATCCCTTCTCATATCCCCATGACATGAGAATGAGAAATAAGAAAGGTGGGGTCAACAGCCCCCATGATATTCCAATGCTGTTTGCTCAACCTGTTTTCCTGATTTTCCAGAAAATTCAACTCCCTGCCTCTTCTATGGTGTCCCAGGTAGCAAGATGGCTGCAAAATTTGAATCTCTCTTCTACGTGACTTTATGGAATGCTCTGCCTACTTTTAAGGGTGATGCTGTTGCATTAGCATAGAAAGTATTGAAAACTTATAAAGTAGGTTTCATTTCCTCATACATTTTCATTACAATCAGTGAGTTGGTTGAAAGATTGACTCTCTGAAGGGTATTTGTCTCCAGGAGTTTTTATTTGCTGGAAAGAATGTCCTTGTCTGTAGAGGAACTGTTTTGCTTGGATCAAATTCTAGTTATATTTGTGAAACAGAAGGAAAGAGGACAACCTTCAGCAGTGGGCTCAGGAGATGAAAAAGGCCTGTTATTTCTGTTGGAAGGGAAAGGTGCAGAAGTGATAACAGCCATGGTTAATTTATTTGGCTAATGAACCATTACTCAGAGTGAGACACTGGTCCTTTGGTCATTCAGTGTCACCAGTGAACTGTCCCAGTGCAACAGCTGCACTATGCTGGCTAGCATCCCAGACTTGGTCCGCATTAACATTTCAGTGAAAACGAGACTGAGGGTGTCAGGCTGAAAGGAAATCCCTAAATGAATTGTGTTTCTTTTCACAGTGAAGGTAATGGCACTTTGTTTTGTAGGAATAGTGACCTATAATGCTGTAACCTAATAACCAGAGAGGTTACCCTTCAACTGAGTGGTTTTGTGTTGTAACTACTTATTTGAAACAAGATTGTTAGAGTTATAATTACCTCAGGAAATTAATAGGATGAATAATTCTTTAGCACTATCTTGAAAACAGCTCTTTCCAGCAGTGAAATGGGGTGAAGATAATGGAATTGCTTTCTACAATGTTTGGGTGCTTTTCATTTTAGTGTTTACACTCCAAAGAGGCTGCTCAGAGCCTTGAAAAAAGATCATCATCTCAGCTCTGTGACAACCAGTAGCTACTGTTTTCTGTTGGGTCTACCCTGTGTACCTTGCTCTTCCTCATGAAAACAGGGACCATTCCTGTTTCAAACAAAGAAAAATAGTCTTTTCAGGAGTGAGGTTTTTTTGGGTTTTTTTTGTATGAACTTTCTTGCTTAATAATCTTGTTTAATAATAAAGTTATACAATACCATAACTGTTAGAATAAGATTTTGATTACACTATGCCTTTAAAAAGCTGCTAGCCCAATAAACTGAGCATCTATCTGAAGAATGGAAAACACCTAGAGATCACAGAATGCATCTAGAGAAAGGAAGTGCTTTCATTACTGTTGTAGTCTAGAGAAGAGAGTAGGCTGGAAGCAAACCCTTTCTTTTGTTAGCAAAGTATAGTTATTGCAGAATTGAAGATGTATCTATTGAAAAAGTATTACAGATCCTCAAGGTTTCCAGAAAACATGAAGCACACTATCTGCAAAAGGCATTGGAGTGACATGTAGTGTGCAGGAGCAGCCTGTTTTCTGACTCCATATGCAACAGAAGGAGCATTGTGTACCCAGTGAATTTAAGTGTTGTTGAACGAGTTGGGTAAGGTTTCTGGTTGTGGGTTAAGGATACTTCTGCATCAGGTCAATAATTTCATTGTACACATGCAAAGGTGCATCCAATCCCCAGATGAAATCCAGGTGTGCCCATTCAGGAATCTTCTTATGATAGATAAGCTGCTTAATTTTAGACAATAAAATGGCGGCATCCTTGGGATCTGCAAGCAGGTCTTGTCCTCCAGTCCATACTGCAGTTGGAACAGTCATCTCTTCTATGTTGTAGAGAGGAGGAGTAGTCTGGAAAACAGTACAGGAATGAATGTCCAGGAGAGCACAGCACCTTTGAACATCTATTTGGAGCTTTCTTCTGTCACTGCTGTAAACCAAAGAGGAAGGAAGTTCCCTTGTTTGCCTTTTCTGTCACAGGAGATACTCAACTGACAGCACAGTCAAAAGTAAAACACCTCCTGAGCTGACAAAGAGTTATTGTTGGGTCTTTGCCCTCTCAAGTGGGAATCTTAAGGCTGGAGCCTGAAACTAGACAGAGATGTCAGGATGTCTCTGGATAAACACCCATCATGGTCCTTTTGAAATACTGGTCAGTCTCAAAAGACATAGGCTAGAGAGAAAACATAGCATGTGACAAGGATGAAAAGGATCATGGAATGGCTAGGAGTAGGAGGAGAGGGAAAGCAGCTTAGGACTCCTGTGTTTGGGAAAGAGACATCAGAGTGAGTACAGAAGACAGGTTTATACAACCACAAATGGTATGAAGAAATAGTAGTAATTATCCCAAACACAAAACCTAGAAGGCATCCTGTGACTTTCCAGGAGCAAGCAAATTCAAGGCAAACCAAAGGAGGCTGTGTTTCATGCAAGTCATCATTAAAACACATAACTTGTAATGACAGGCTGTTGTGGAGACCTAAAGGGTAGGAGGATAAAGGATGGGATTAGAATCTTGAATAGAAAAGATGTTCCTCAGGGTCTGCTTGAGGGCAAAGTCCTTTTGTCTCTGGCTGCCAGAATCTGTGGGTGGCTGTTAGTTTTCCAGTTTTTCTATTCCTAATGTTGTTATCTGTTTCAGTTACAGTATTAGGCAAGACATTTTTGTTATGTTTTGTTTTGTTATTTTCGTTTTCAAAAGTAACTTTCTATTTTTTGTGCCCTTATTTCCTCTTATTCCTATTGATAATTGAATTGAAAATTTTTCTTCTCTCTCTCTTATTTTAAAATTATTAAATTTATTATTGCCACTAGTGTTGCATGCTTTCTCTGCTGACTTCTAAACTGAAATGCAATAATATTTTTATTTTGAATTATTTCTGAATTAATTATTTCTGAAAATGTGTCTCCTACTGGTTCCTTGCTCTCTTCCTGTGTGTTTCTGTGATGTCCAAGGCTGCTTCACCAAAACATACCTGTTGGTATTTTTCCATGTTCTTCTTTGAACTGCCCCAGTCATAAGCTTGGAACTTCCCTGAGCGAGCCTCCTAAGAGGATAAACAAGAGAAGGGTAGTTTGGGTGCCATAATTTGGGAAGTTTGGGAAGTGTGCTCTTTCCCTCATGAGCCCTTGGTTCCAATCTAAAGCCCCAAAATAAATTCTTCCAAGAGCCATGAAATAGCCAATAGTAAATTAATTAAAAGTGTCAAAAAGTGAAAAAGGAGTTAAATGTTCTTGTCATAATGAAAGAAATCCACATTTTTTGCAGGCAGACCCAAGGATGTCCTCACAGGCAATTTGTTCAAGTCTGTAAAACTGCTATTAACAACTGCTGTCAGCAAGTTCATCTCAGTGCTACTGCCTTGTCCTATTCTTACAGTCGTGTTGCCAACAGTCAGCTCTGCAACTGGCTCTGTCTTATGTTTTCTCTTCCCACTTTATTTTGAATGCAGAAATTACCATTTTTAGTTCTTCCCCTTCTTGGCTTTACCTACAGCATGGGTAGTTACTACTCTGAGAGACACTCACCAGAATCTTAGTATTGGGATTCCGTTAGCTCCGTCAGTTGTAATAACTATAAGGACAACAAAGACTTAGGAGTATTACTTCTGCATATTTGTGCTTGCAGTCTGTGGTTAGATGCTGGATTACATCTGAGTCAATTTGCAGAACTCCTCCACTCTGCTAGGTCATGGTTAAAAAAGCAACAAATTCAAACCTACTATCTAATGCAAACTCACTGCCAAAAGTATGCTTTTATTTTTGAGTATGTGCCTGTGCAGATGTCACTCAAACATATCTATGTGTTTGCTTTGCTGTAAAGACCATGAACACTCCTGCAAGCTGTGTGTGCTTGCAGCTGCTTCCTGCACCTCTCCAGAGCCCGTGGTGCTGCCAGGAAACCTGCCTTGCTGCAGAAGCTGCTCCGAGAGAACTCTGGGTCTTCAGAGTGTGAGCCCAAAGACAGAAAGGCGGCTCCCATCAGTGCTGCTGCTGAAAAGGTACTATAGCAGTGTTTTGTAGGTAAGGGATATAAACTGTCTACTAAATGAAATATTTGCTATTGATGGTTCTATTGTTATTCAGACACTGACAGCCTTGAAAGTGTGAGTAGAAACTACAAGGGTTTTAATAGTAAAATGTGACGATTTATGTGGCAGCCTAAATCCTGCTCATTTCTTGATACCATATTGGAAACATTATTAATTTCTTAAGCCAAGCTCCCTAGTGGACATAATTTATAAGAGCTACTGGATGCACAACAAGAGTGATGTGTACACCTGCACACACAGCTTCCAGCCTACATATTTTTACTGAAATACAGCACTTCACTGTTGGCTTCAAATGTACCTGCATCACACAGGGCATTTCTATCCTGCTGGCAAAAGGAGCAATGAAAAATAGTGTTCTGAATTGAGATTTCAGTTGCAATCCCCAAGTTGCATGTGTTTCCAAGAAGTTGGCAATGGGTTCACAGCTGGTTATCTCTGTACCTCTCTATTCAGCTCGAGGTGAGTACTGATTTTATCTTTCAGGGGTTTGCTCATACCTGACTCCAGTGGACTATGTTCTGCACAGAAGTTCCAGCAGAGGTTTGGGCAATATACACGTTGATTCGGTTCTGAAAGAGAATATACAGTGAGCATTCTCTTCCTCCCTACTATGCAGATGTAAATCAAAACATATGCCACAGCAGTGTCATGTATCGATAAAAGAGATAGAACAGAAATTGGAGTGGCATGATTGGAGATTCCCTCAGGTTTACTGCACATGTGGCGGTGTGTCAGATTAGGAGTAGCACTGAAAGAGCAATCCCTAACCAGAACATTTTCCAACGTGACTGAGAATCTAAAAGAATCTACAGGTGAGAAGGAATTAATAGAAAACCATTAATTTAGAGCCCAATCTATGTGGCGTTTTTCAGAATTCTGTATCAGATTCTGTGTGAAGAGGATCCCTGTTGGACAGATCCCAGAACAGAAAAGGGAAATGCAATTTCCTGATGAATGTGTGAATATTTGAAATAAAACACACCCTATTACTGCAGGAGCTTCTTAACAAGCTGCTCTAAGATCCTTCCTCAGTGAACACTTTCGGCAGCAGCTTTTGAAAAATGATGGAGCAAAATTTTGACTCTCAGGTGATCTGCCCTACAGCTGGACAAAGCATGAGGTGCCAAGTATATCCTAATACCCTCCTACTCTGATGGTCCAAGGCTTGGAAAATGAGGACAAGGAGGAATATGCATTTTTCTTTCTGTGTTGCAAAGAGAAAACATGAAACAGGTGTGCTCTTTATTTTTTGTTTTTCAGTGTGACAGCATGAATCAGCAAAATATCTCTGATGAGACCAGTAGCCACAGTATGGTCCATGACATGGGTGAGATCTGTCAGAAGTCAGACTGCAGAATTCAGAGCAGCAGATGTAGAACTGTCAACTGTAGAGCTGGTGCCAAATGCTCTCTGAGGGGAGAAGCAGTGGTTCCCTGCTAGAGACAGGGGAATCAGCAGATACTGCTGTCCAGTAGTGGCAACAGCTCCCTGCAATGTGATACTAATTGAAATTCAGGATTCAAGGGGAATTTGGGGAGCATAAGCTTAAACTCCCAGTAGAGCTGGTTAAAGTTATACGTACCACATCAATGTTTTTCAGGTTACAGCCACCCAGATTGAAGAAGACACTTCTACAAAGCCTGGCAAAAGCTTGGTGGCTGCAGACAGGGGCGATTATCCTTGTTAGACACTCAGTCTGGGGAAGGAATTCTCTGTTGCCAAGCATACCCTGTGAAATACAAAGGTAACATTAACTTAGGAATTAACACTTCTCTTCTCCAGCAATTTCAGTGGTTCTTACTTGCCTTTGCTCTATTTGTCAGATGATGTTACCACAAACAAGTGAGAAATTACTTGGTTTTCCATTGCATCAACCTACTTGGGCATGACTCAATCTGGGTTACATCACTTTTAATGAAGAGATATCTTAAATGTTAACTCCATTCATAGCTTAAGCTTTTATATCAGTTGTGGCTTTGCCTTGAGAAATCTTGGAAACCTTTGAGGATCTGCATCTTTGTACCTCTCTGCGTGACCTGTCCCCATGCTGTGCTGTTGCCTCAGACTGAAAGCTTCTCTTATTGCCCTGCATGAACTTTTGAAAGCCTTGCCATAAGGTAAACCTGCCCACATGCAGGAGTCAACTTCACAAAGCCCTATAACTTCTATCTATCCATTTTAAGAGCTGAACAAACAAGTATATGGTTAAACAGTGCAAACCAAGATGTCACACACCCTGAGCATTTTTTCAGGAAGGTAGAGGAGTTTTGTTGCTGGGCCTTTAGCATACTTAATAGCAGTGACCGGTGCCAATGCAAAGTAGAGTTTGATTTTTTGAGCCAGCTCTGGCATTGTTGAAAATGCAATGAAAGCTGAAAAAAAAAAAGAAAAGAAAAGAAGAGAGGAGTTAAACCCCCTTCATTTTTACACTAGACTGTTTTCAGTATTAATATATGATATTCTGCACTTTTAATTTTAATTAAGCAACCTTGTTAGTTGTTCAGAGACTACGGTCCAGCCTAGTCTCTAATGTCTACTAAAAATGTGAAATCTCTTTTCTCCATAAGTTACAGCTTGTAGGCTTTTTCTCCTATTTAGAGAAATTTCTTTCTATATTTTGCAGCTTTCTTCCAGATTTAATTAAACATAGATGCACATTTCTGATGTACATGGATGTATTTCTTATACTATTAGGAGGAAAAGTAGTTTTTCTTCTGGTCAATCCAATTTTGTATTTTCTTTTTTCATGCGTACATCTGGTCCAAACTCGCCAACTTCTTTTTCTGTATTCTCATTTTCCTGTTTTGTTTATTTTGATGAACATACCAGCTGCTGTTGGGCACACCCTTGCATCTTGGATAGAAAAAATTTGCCTTGCCCACACACAACAATTTCCAGTATAATTCTTAGCTGGCAGTTTTCCAGCAGCCATTGCTTTTGATCCATTATACTTCATTATTTTTATAATAAACTTTAAACGCCTACATGTTGAAAATTGCTTAGACTAACACAGTATTTCACAACTACAAAGTGATAAGGAAAACTTCAGTAACTCAGTTACATTTCAAATCACATTTTAGTCCTGTTTTCTGGAAGAATTCCTCTCTTATGTGTAACTTACCAATGGTAGTACCTTGTGAATAGCCAATATAGTACAACTTTTCCTGTCCTGTTTTCTCCAAAATGAAATTTATTGCTGCTGGAAGATCAAATTTTGCCATCTCATCAAAACTGCAGGCAGGAGATTGAAAGAGAGGCATGCATAAATTAAAAACCAGAATTTAAATTGAATTTACATTTTTATTGAATTGACAGTCGGACTGATTTAGTGAACCATTCAATTTTTCTAAGTTATTTGTTTATCTGGAACTGGATATGGAAGATACTACTCAAGATTTTTTTTTTTTTTTTATTTTTTACACAGACCAGTGTTTCTATGTAGCTGCCAAAACTGGTTCCAGGGCTGAGGAATGGCTTGGAGATGGCCTGTGCAGGTTCCTCTGAGTCATTCTGCTGCTATGCCTCTAGTTTGAAGAACCTGTTAAAGCAGTAATTAAAGTCATCTCCATTACTATTACAGTTCCCATGCTTTTATAGGGGCACCTCAGCAAAGGCAAATTTAAAGAAAGCCTATTAAAACGTAGCATACGCAAATCCCTGATTTAGCCAGCTGAAATTAATATGTAAGGACAGGCAATGGATATCCTCTTTGGTGGTTCTGTCTACCTGAAAGCCCAGAATTCATCTTGATCAGTGGAATACGTTTGATGTTTTCTTGACCAGCGGTTCCCTCTGCTATTTCCCATCCAAACGTCAAATCCAGCGTCAGCTAGTAGGAAGCCCAAGCTGTTGTTGGGCAGGTTTATGACCCAGTTACTAGCATCTCCCAATAATCCGTGCTGGAGAAACACAGCAGGTCTTGAAGCTGAAAAATGTATAAAGGAAGACCAAAAGAGTTTATAATAGTTTTTATCTTTTCATTTCCTGGTTGTTCAAGATATTATTGTCTCATATTCGGTACTGGGATTTTTTTCCTGAATCAACAAATCATAAGAACAAAACTCCTCTTTCTGTTAAGAGACAACTTTTAAGCTTCTGAAAGAATTTATGGAATGATGTACCTGACACCAGAGCAAACTAACTTGGCACCCTCTGGTCATTGTATAGCTCAGACACATCACCTTGAGATTCTCAACACTGATAGAGAGATGAAGGTGTGGGATTGTTTTCAGAGGTTTCCTTTACCCAAAGTATATATCAGACACTGATACTAACCAGGTGCTTGCAAAGCAAAATTGGAAGCTGGAAAAGCTTTTGCAAAACAGGCTGATTAGGCAACCTTTCTCCTAATTTTATTTATTTTAAAAGGTTTACTCATCAAATCTTACTAGGAAGCATATGATTCATATAGAGTGGATTTTTATTATAAATAGTCATGTTTGACATTAATTTTGTTGATATTGGAGGTTGTTCAGGGCAGCCAGAACTCTCTGCTGAAATTTCACTCCTATGTACAAGCTTTGGTGGATGTTTTGAAATACAAGTTATCTCTCTTGAAAATATGCCTTATCCAGGGTTGTGTCTTATTAAAAAACTGTACCTGGGCTTCCTTGATTCTGAGTGCCATAGGGGATTCTGTTGATGGTAATGGTATAACCATCTTCTGTCATTACTTCATACTCCTCACTGGGGTACCCTTTGTAAGTAATGAGCTCATTCTAGGAGAGAAGGTACAAATACATTTGCTTGCACAAGTCCATTTCATATATCATAAGATAGTCACAATGAAGAAATGTTAGAAAGTAGGTACAGCTGGGGATTTAGCCTACATATATTAAGTATCTGAATGTATGTAACCCTAAAGCAACAACACATTTTTTTTCTTTATATTATGTCTAGGGGTTTACAACCCAGTTAAAATATATCATATAAAACCTGTATTACACTCCTGCCACACAACCATCACAAGTACTTGCATTCTGGTGTTATAAGAATCCCTGTAAGCTCACAGCAGGACTTTATGAGCTGAGATGAGTTGTGTGGCCAAGACGAGGAACTGTCTGGGTGCAATGCCTTTGATTTGCTTCGATACAAGCCTGGAACCAGCTTACATAAGCTACCTTCAGAGAAATCCAGACAGCTTCACAGCTATGGTTTGGTGAACAGCATAGATGAAGCGAGCTCTGCTGAAAAACTGATTACATTATAGGGGGAAAAAAAAAATCAGGCATTTGCATAGTTGAAAGGGAAATCCCTAGCACAGCCCATCTTAAGCTCTGAAGTAAATATTACTTTTGACCTGTGACGTTCCATCTGTTTTGTTGCAAAAGAAGATTGGTTTTTATAACTTGTACTCAGAGAATTACTCAATGTATTTTGCCATGCAGGACAGAACCTCCAAGATTTTAACAAACGGTGAAAGACCTAAGCAATCTTGCTTGGCAAGAGGTGTTTTTCTGAAAAGCTGGCCATTTCTGGTCTCTGCTGGTCACCACTTGTTGTTTAGAGACTTCACTGCTGATGAAATGCTGACATTCCAGATAGTCATTCTTTCAGATAGGCAGGTAGTGCCAGCAACAGCAAGCTGGTAACTGATATTTAAAAGGAAAGGAAGCCTGGAGATTTACTATTTGCTTTAATTTCTATCAGAGAGAAGATGGACTGTTATGCATGCAGGCAGAAGAGAATAGAAGAGAAAGCAGTAGTATACACAGTGACTAGATAGGATAGGTTAAATAAAGGCAGTGTATTTGCCCTATTATTTCTAACACTTAGAAACCCCTTGGCTGTAAATCATGCATAACATCCATCCTCAGGTCACTCTATCAACCGACTTACAATACTCATAAAGGCTTCAGGATCCACAGCTCTCTTCATCCTTCTCAGTTCTTCTGAATAAGAAACTCCCTGAAACAAATATGTCACAGCAACAAACAGCCATATCTTCTCCCTGCAAAATCCAATATATTCATCTGTCAGAAGACCTTCTCTGCACTTGTCATCCAGACAAATTCTGTACTTTTCTGATGAGGAAAATGCTTTCTAATACTGAACAAAGCCAGTCTGGTATTCCCAACTCGTTCATTAAATGGAACAAAGCTGACTTCAAGCACCTACCTGAGGGTGTTGGGCAGCAACCTGGACTCTCTGCTAAGGTTTGGACTAAGATTTTACTCTTAATCAAGGAAAAAGTATCAATGAATCCAAGAAAAGAAGCAAAGCTTCTGGAGAAATGAATTTCACTCATTTATCTGAGAAGTAGGTTACTTCCACTACCATACCATGCATTTGATCTGTAGGTGAATTTGGAAACATTTCTGAGTAACTCTGTGAAACACAGAGTTGTTGGGTAACTCATAAGTAAATCAGTCATTGTCACAGTGAAGATTTCAAAGTGGAGATAAGCAAGTTGTTTTTGTTGATGATGATGATTATGTTAGTGGAAAAAAGTAAAAACCATAGCAAATAAAAAAGTTTAAATATTTATAATTTAATTAAAACTTAGGAACCTAAATAAAGCAGTTCTTTATAGTTGCAAAATTTATACAAACCTGCTTAACAACCAAATTTATCCACTTCATGGGATGAGGATAGAGAAAGGAAAAGGACACTGCTAAAACGTGCTAAGTTATAGGTAGAGAGTGAGTTCAGGGACATCCAGTTTTATTAAGCAAAAAATTAACAAAAAAATCCTAGGAGATAGTTGTCCTGCTCAGATGCTCACATAGCAGCTCCACTGTCTGTGAAAACCTACATACCCTTCGTTCAAAGAAAATGCAGTGCTTATATTAGCATCTTCTCTACACTATATAATCCCCCAGAGGCCACACCTAAACTTCTATTGTCCCAATGATAGATCTTTCAGTCAGACTGATTCAGCCAAAAAATCTATTGCATTTATTGTTTTTCTAGTAAAGAAGAATTTTAAACTATTTTTTCCCCAAATAATATGAATAGCTATATTTTTTTTTCTTCTCACAGAACAACAATTTATGCACTAATTTCCTAGCACTACATTCTGGTACAATCTGTTGAAAATACTTTGTTCCTTTTGTAGAAAAAGGGATATTAGGAACCTTTGTTCTACTGAGCTAGCAGCCTTTCTTTTGGTTAAAAAGTCACCACTTTTTAAAGTCACCACCGATTATCTTGCTTGCTACCTTCCCTTACCTCTTCAGCTATTCCAGAGTTACCTAAATTCAGGCTAAGTGAGCCAGGCCTGAATCTCTTTAATCAAAAGGAATAGTTCAAGAAATAGCCATACTTTCACCTACTTACAAGCAAAACAACACAATCAAATACATTTGTTCCCAAATAGTAATGCAATTCCTCAAGCTCAGGTTTCATACCATCTTTTGCAGCTCCCATGAAGCCTTCACCGGATCATAATAAAATCAAAGTGTTACTGACCTTGTGCCCAAAGTCATGTGTTTGGCTGAGCAGCTGCGGCTGCAGAAGAATGAAAACTCAATTCCTGGCTGTTTGGAAGCAGTGCTGGCAGTGAAAGGATGGTCATGCACTGTTTTTCTCCCCAATCATGCAGCAACTTGACAATAAGCCTCTGTTTCTTTCCTGCTACCCCTTCCTTCTGCTATCACTTCAGCTTTTCCCTGATGCAGCACCAGAGAGGGGTGACTCCTTTTATTCTCAAACCTCATGCTTTTCAGCTCCTTAGCCACCACAGCTATAACAGGCTCTTCTACTATCACAGATTGCCGGGTTTTTAAGGAGAATACCAGCCTCTGTAGAGTGGCAGAGCAGGATCAGGAATTCTGAAAACAAATATATTCATAGATATACCTTATCATACCTAATGAAATTGTCAATAAACTTACAACAATTTTCTCTTTTACTAACAACCTACCAATTCCAGCTTCTCATGTTATCTGGAAAGGAAGGGACTCTGATACCTCTATAGATGTTACTGCACATATTATTATTTTTTTTTTAATGCTTTTGCTGTTGTTCAATAATTCTACATTGTAGCTGGATTGGTTTCAGGAGATTTTCCTCCATTTATATTTCACCTCTTAAATGGCCATGGAATTTAATTCCTTAAATGAATAGTTATGAAACTAGAAGTCTTTTCCACAATCCCTATGGACTCAGAAAGCATTGCTGAGATGGGCACACGTGTGTCAATGGTCTCAAGCATACTCTGAGTGGGCCAGAATTGTTCAGCAGTGGAAATTGGGTAGGCCTGAATAAAGAGCCCAGACAGGTCCTTTTTAAGGTATTCAGGGCAGTGACCTTCCTAAGTCTCTTCTTTTTGTGGAGGACGAGCCCAGTGCAGCTGTGTTCCATCACAAGTGGTGTGTCCTCACAACACCAATACAAGCCTTGCAGAAGTATGAGTGACGATTTTTTTTTTTTTTCACTTGTGTACTCTGGTATAAAGCTGGTGGGTTTTTCATTCTGCATGTTTCAGGTATTTTTAAATCTTGAAACTAATTATTCTTTCTTGATCAGTTCAAATTTTTTTTCCCACCAAATATTCTTTCTGTCTCACAAATACTGTTCATCCACATAGAACAAATCAGCTTAAACACTGAGATGAGCATTGACCAAGTTTTTGAGCAGGATTTGATATTTCTATTTATATTATAGCTTGCATGTTTTCTTCTTGCAGTACTGCCTGCGGTTAGGATCAGAAATATTCAATATATCTTCAGAAGTTATTTTCTTTAATATTTACAGATCAGAAAGAAATATGAAAGAAAATCTCAGGAGAAGACCTGTTCCTGCAAGACTTGTTATCAGGCCTTAAAAGAGGAATAGAAACATCTGAGTTCAGTTTCTGGCAGTGAATTAGGAGAGGAAATGATTTTCAAAGAGCTAGTTTAGGACATGGAGTGTTTTCAAATATTGATTCCACACACAGGATGGGATTATTTTTTGAATCTTCTCATTATTTCCTCTATATACTCCAAGTTCTTTCATCTTTCCTGTAAGGAAAACAGGTTTCCACCTTTTAAAAGTTCCAGTGTCTTTCAAAGCTCGACAAGAATTCCATGGGTGACCTGCTTAAAAGTGTACTTGCCTTTGAGTACTTCATGCTATTCCAAGTCATTAAGATGTGCCATTAACTTGCTGTGAACAAATCCAGCTGCATTCTCTAGTGCAAAGCAATGCTCCAATAACAAAAAGCTCACTAAAACATTGCATACACATGGCATAACACCATAAATAGCAAATGACTGGATAAAATCATTGCAGGCAGAATGTGTTTGAAGTGTTTGAGGTGGGCAAAGAAGGTGAACTAGGATGAGTGTTGGGCTGATTTGTTTTAAAAACCAGACATGCACACTGTTGTAAACTTTCAGGTTTCAGTGGAGGCTACTCACACTATAATCAGGCAAGGAATTCAGTGGAAATGCTTAAAGGTTGAGATGTTGCTGTCAGAGTTGTGGCTGCATCTTCACAAGTGTGCTCATATATAAATGAACTTTAAACTGATCAGTCTAGGTGCCCTTATATAAATAAGTGCCTCTATATAAATTGTTCACTACATGCTCAGTTTATGAAACCTCAACACTTTCCAGTGCTTTTTATGGATAAAACCTCCATCAATATACAGAATAGAATCCCTAGCATTTTCATGTTTTCTGTAAACTCTTTGCTTTCCCCATTCCCTCCTGCTACAGGAATTGGACCTGGCTCTGGAAATGACTTAGGAATGAAAGATATTTTTATACAGCTGAATATAGCAGTTCATCATGGATCAAATATGTCCTTTTGGCTTCTTCATGCAGCTAGTGAAAGTAGCTATCAGAAATGTTTGGCTATTTTAAGTATGTTAAGGAGGGCCTTTAAGGGGAGGTATGCTTTATAGAGAGACAGACTTGTTTTTGTGGAAGTTGCCATCCAGAAGTCTCCAAGGGAACACATAGCAGCAAAACCAGAAGGATCCCCTTGTGCACTCATATGGCTTTAAAAACATTTCACGCCATAATGGTGTAAACAGTTGCTTCCTAAGAGTGAGAAAAACACTGAGAACTAAGCACAGGGTCTAATAGTGTGCTCTCCACTGAATCCCTGGGACAGCACTTTGGTCCCAGTAGCATGCAACAACTGCCCTCAGCCACCTACCCCATGCTGTTGCCTCAGCTGTACGACTGTTGGCCCCCAGCACAGGCAGATTTTGGGGTGAAGGCAGGCCCTACCTATTCAGCAATGGACCCTACACCTCCAAACAGCAAAGGAACTGCTCTCAGTCGAGTCCATACACACAGACAGAAGTGCAGAAACATAAAGCAGTCGTGAGAACAGGTACTTCTCAGGTGAAGGATTCTTCTCAGCTCTGTCAGGCCTGCAAAAATATTTCTGGTGGTCATCATCAAGGTCAATGGACTTGCCTGGGGATTGCCAGCAACTGGCTTGAGTGGCGCAGTATCTGTAAGTTATGAGTGAGGTAGCTTTGATGCCTAAAGAGACTACCTGGAACAGAGGCTAGACAGAGTTAAAGGAATAAAGCAGGTATTTATTAAAAAGGCCTTCAAAGGATGCACCTTGGGCAGTACAAGAGCCTGATCAAGGCTATACCCAAGATGGACGACTGGTCACAAGTTTTCACACTTTTACAAGTTTTGGTCCATTTACATGTTGGGTTTAGTTGTCAAATTACAGTTTCAGGTTATGAAGTCCCATTTTCCCAGATTGCTTTCCTCAGTTTGCTGTTGTTGGCAGTTTTTTGGGCCTGAAGCTGTAACGGTGTCCTTGTTCTCAGGCTGGAAAAGGATTGTTCTGTCCAACTAAACTGTGAAGAGAACTTGTTAATGTTATATGGAGCTCAGAGTCACACCCTAGGGCAGAACACACTAGGTACACACAGAGTTACACATTAAGTACAGAATCTGAAGAATATAAAAGCTAAAACTTAAGGCATCAGCTCTGCATTGGCCCTTAGAGATAATTATGAGTCTTTTGTGCAACTAAAGTGCAAAGAAAGAAGTGTCAAAAGGAAGGGCTCATGAGGAACAGAGAGGGCTGCTTGCCTGGCTGTGCTGCTCACACTGCTGATTCCTTGTCTGGAAATGTCCCAGGCAACATTGTCCTCTTGCTCAAGTGCCAATCACCTATAGAAGGGGCAGCTTGCACATGAAAAGCTCAGCACCAGCCTGTCTGTTAACTTGTCCAAGAGAAATACAACTTGCGAAAAGAGCAATTATTTCCACAATACTTTCTGGCTGATGCTGAAGTTTGTGAAATTTCTGTTAGCCAGGATTTCTCCATCTCTGAGGGTGGAGGAAGTCTGTGTTGTAATTTCTGAGGTTTGCATTATTCAAATTGTTTTGCATCACAATCTGCAGGCTACTATATTATTTTTCTTCTGTTAATTTTGTAGTAATGTATGGAACAGTATCTTTTCACCCCCACAGTGACCTGATATCAATTACATCAACCATAAGGAGAAAGTAAAGGAATTTATGCATCTGCCTAAACATATGGAAAGCTGAAAATTACATATCCTTTATTTCCCTTGCACTTGTTGCTAAATGAAAATCTTGGAGTGTGAATTGAAATCCTCTGGCAGAAGAACTGGGAGCAGTATGAGCATGGTGCAGGCCTTGTACTCAGTGCGCAGCAGTCTCCAGGTGAGACGGGCCATTGAGCACTGCTAAGTACAGACTACAGAAGCCTCTGGTCAGCTTCGTGCTGCCATCAGCAGAAAGTACCCAGCTATTTTTAGGGGTCAAATGGACAGTGGGCAGAGTGGCTTTGGTTTTTCTTAATCTTAAGAATTAAAGTAAGAGTTTTGCTCTGGGAAAGAAGGAGGAGCAAAGCTGGGGAGCTTAGAGACAGCAACACAGGACCCCTGTCCTCCATTCAAACTGGGATTGTTGTGTACCTGTAACTGGGTTGAATGGGGCCTGAGTTAGCAGCATCCCAGAGTGGGCTGGGGTCCCTGTCTCTCTTCCCATGAACACCTTTCTTCTTGCCTACTTTCTGTTGGAAAATTCTCATCAAATATAAATCCCATTCCTAATCATCTCCATTACAGTTTGTTCATTCTTTTCATGCATTAAAACCAAAATCCCCCTTTCTTCTACTATGGCAGCATGTTAGATAGTCATAGACCTATCTTTCCAAATTGTAAAGCACTTCTTTTTTCACTTGTACCTTTATACATAGTAGGAATTTCTTTTGAAACACCAAAGGTTTTTCTGACGCATAGAACTGATCCTTTTTCTTTAAAAAGTGAAGATACAGTTACCAATACAAACTAATGGTTTGCTCTGAGCATCAATATTAATTTTCCCACGTGAAATAATCTACTGTAAACATTGAAAAATGAAATATACAGTAATTATAAAATTAAGCTGATTACTTTGTACTTAGGATGTAGAATATTATTCTGGTTTTTTGTAAGGAAAAAGGAACATGATCAAAGTATTTTAACTTTAGCTATAGAAATGCACTTTAATAGCAAAGCTGCTTATCAAATATAGTCTGTGTTTTCAATGGAAGCTTTCCCTTATAAAGACAAAATTTGCCTGCTGACCCCAAAGTGATACTTTCCAAACCAAATGAAGAACCTACATGTTCTATTTTACTTATGTCAACAAAATGTTTCATACTCTTGCTACGTGAAGGAAGCTAACTTCTAAAATGTTAGTGCCAACACATAGTTCCCCAACACTGCATGGAGAACAAATGAAACTTATGGACCTGTTTCAAGCTCTGCTTCACTGAATGTTCCACTAGACACCAAAAGCTTTCATTAAACAAGGTAGTATTCATTCATTAGGACAAGCAGTATCAGACAAGGGCATAATTTATACCCTCCCAAAAGAAATCCATGTCTTTTTGATGATCAGGATGACCTCTTTGCTTTTTGAAGGGTCTTGAAGCAGGAAGATCCCTTTGCAGAGGGGACTCATGGCTGTTTTGCTCCCCTGGAGCAGATAGCGGTGGCCATCTGAAAAGTAGTCAGTTCCCAAGGTCTGTGTAAGAGGACACAGTACCCTTCTCTGCTAGTGGTACTGTCAATCTGTAGGAGAGAGGCTCCAATATTAGAGGAGAACAGGTCTGAAAAGCTGGTGATTTGTATTTTCCTTTTGAAAACCAACAGGACAACTAGTCAGGTCTTCACTGTCCAAAAAGTCGTGGTGTGGTGATACTCAGGCTGATTCTAGTCTGAACTGGCAGCAGCCCTACAGAGCAGCATACAGGGCACCAGCTAAGACCTGGCCCTGGCAGCATCACTTTTAGGGTCTGTACCCCTTGCCCTGTGCCCTGTCCCTCAGCTGGCAAGGCTGGGCTGACATCTCCCTGCTGCAGCAGTGCCCAGCCAAATCAGTCAGCGCTGGTTGTATGCACTGTCTTGCTCAGGTCATCATGACATCTTGAAATAAGTGTCTGGTGTTTTTGTCTAATGGGACATTGGGCCACTCCTTTCTGTTATTTGATCTTCTCAAGTAATTCTGATCTCCAGGGCTTTTGTTTCTTTCCTGTGATCAGTTGGTAAGAGCAGCTAGGAGAATTTTGTGCACAAACTGTCCCTGCTACTTTTCTGAACAGCTCCTAAGCTTCAATCTTGTTAATCTGAATGAATGTTCAAAGAAGTATATGAAAATTGTGGATTAAGTACTTACCTTTTTGCCCTAAGGGATGCCAGATTTTTTTTTCATATAAATCATAAATCATGTCCTAATTGTAAATCGTACTAAAAGAGACTTTATAGAATGGATTACTAGAGATAAAAATGTCACTATTTTTGACTTGAGAAAAAGAAAGTATCTGAAAGAAATATTTAAACAAAATTTTAACAGGCAGGTAAGTCCTTGCAGTTAGCAATGCTGTAAAAATTTTAATTTGATCCTATCAGATTTCTTTTTTGCTTAATAAATTGTCCCCTGAGCACTAGATGAAGCCACCCTGGTTTCCTGTCTGTTTGTTCTTTACAGCTGATTGTAGGCTCCAGTCAAATATTTAGGACATCTCTCTTGCTCTTCTTTCTCCTCTTCTAATTTCCTAATCATGCTGCAGTCTTTACTGGTCAGGACACTTGCATTAGAAAACTTCTGTTTCCACAGAAGGTATTGTATTAGGACACCCCCTGAAGTTAGTGCTGCTGTTTTCTGCATGGGTGTGCACTTTTAACAAAGGGGGAACTGAAATTAGGGATCCACCCAAAAATGGATGGGAGTGTGGATGGAAGTCTCCAAGGATCTTGTCATGTATGTGGAAAGAATCATTACCATTTTGTGTACTGTGAATTGTCACCTGGCACGTTCAGCACCCTGGAGGTAGTTCTTATTGTGCAGGAGTGAGCCACATCTCCATACCAAGTCCTATCAAGGGACACTGAGGAGGGCCATTGGGATGGTCTGTGGGAGGAGACAGTCTTGCCTTCCCCATTGCAGGATTGCTAAAATCAGCAGATCTTCCACATGATGCCTTTCCCACACATGATGCCTTCCCCATGCATGATGCTGCCGCTGGCGCCAGGGAGGAGGAGCAGCATAAGGGGCAGGTCAGCTCTGAGATGGCTTCTGTGACCACTGGTCTGTAATTTTTTCTTGGGACTGCAGAGAATTACAGCCTTGGACTTTATTTAATAGAAAATTAAATCAAAGCCAGTGCTAGATAATTGCTTATGGTAAGCTGAGTTCTCTACGTGGTACATCAGCCATTAGCTACCAGTGGGTCAAATCATAAATACAGTGTGTATATGCACACAGGGTGTGCTCATGCAACCCTCTGCCCACAGTGGCTACTTTTTCCCTCACGTGGCAATTCACCTCAGAGGGAATTTTGAGGAAAAGGTTTTTTGCAGAATCGCAGAATCACAGAATTCCAGGCACCAATCTCTCTGCTTTTTTTCCTTTTTCTTTAATCCTTGGTCATTGTTACCCATGGGACACTGGACAAAGAGTAGAGTGGCAAAAGAAGGGGTTACTCAACACACCAGTAATCAGGTCCTGGATCCATCAGCAAGAAGCAATCAATAGGCTTTAGTGCCATTTCAAATGCCCTTGAAAACCTTTCCTGCCTCTGGGATTTGACTCAGTCTTTGTATTGTGGGCATTTTGGCTGAACCAGTTTCTTGCTCAATCATGTCTGGACCAAGTTTTATCTCAATCTGCTAAAGGTTGTTTTATTTACAAAATGATGAGTAAATAATGAAAACTGGATTTTCAGGTAAACTTCACTTGGTTTATGCAAAGCAACAGCCAGATTCTCAGGTGTAGAAGAAATTTTCCATTTGTGATGACTGATGGGCACAAGTTGTTTAAAATCCTGAACATTAGTGGTCTGCAAAATTTATGCTGTATGTAGCTGAACATTATAGGGGGAAAAAAGGATGAAAGAAGAGGTCATTTATGAGAGGAATTCTAAACCTTTTCCCTTTCCTAGGTAATGCAGATTAGTCAGTTCTGTGCATTCAAAGCCACAGACAAACTCTACAGGACCAGCAGGTGCTCCCAGTTTTCAGGATTTTTCTTTCTGACAGGGGCATCCATTTGAATAGGAGGTCAGTGTTTGATATCCTCACATTACTCCAGGAGTAGCAATCTTTATGGAAATGCCAGGCAACTCTTCAATAAAATCTTAGTAAATTCATTAATTTTTAAACATCATTATGATTTAAATTGTGGTTTTTCCTAGCTGTGACAAGCCTGGGAATTATTAGCATAATCATATCCAGTTTGACATTATCCTTGGACTTCAGAATACTTGACAGACAATCTCACAGTATTTTATACAGTTCCTTGATGCTGTGCGGGTGAGAGGGTTGTGGTTCATTTGTTTGTTTTTCCTGTTACTGATATAATTGGTTTTGGTATTTATTCCAGTTGTGAGACTACTTTACACCATTATGACTTTTCTAGCCATGGTATATTTTCTTACCTGCAACAGACTTTGGCTTGAAGAGATCTGTCCAACATGGGGTGTGTGCATAACCATGATGCAGAGGTTAGCTCTGTCAGCATGTGAACCCCAGAGGGTTTGCTGCCTTTGAAAATCTACACAGCTACCCAGTGTGCACACATGCAGTTCTGTCTGAGAAATCACAGTCAGAAATAGCGTCACTGTACCTAATTGGAGACAATCATCCTGATATTTTCCATCAAAGCAGTGTGGATTTACCAAAGTGACACAAAATGAAATAGCAGGCTCTTATTATGCAATGCATATAGTCTTGTTTATTAGTAACAGATAGGGGTGGTCATTTAAGTTGAACCTGGTTTGTTAAATACAGTCATAGCGTGGAAAGGTGTGGTACCTCCTCGATGAGCTGGTGCTACAAGGACGAGCTGTTCCCACACTCACCCTGGGGTGCCAGGACTCACTGTTCCATGCACTGACATCCCCTTGCACAGGGAGGTGATGCACACTGCCCTGCTGCTCCTGCCATGAAACCACACAGCCATGCTGCAATAGCAGCGTGCTGCACAGTGTTCAAGCCATCTCAGAATTAAAAAGCCGATGGAAAAGTTACACAGGGTAACTAATCATCATGTATCCGTCTTTGCTTATGTTTGCTATATATTTGCATTTTTTGAGTCTGCCTTCTGGGCTTTGAAGGGGAAACAGACACTCCTAATATATGCAGCAATTTCAGTTCCAAATTCAACTATATGTTGCCATACTTCTGCTCAGGGAGAAGGGAAAAAAAAATTCTGTTTTCACTCTCCTGCTTTTTATACTCATCCATTTACAAGTGATTCATCCAGGGCATAGTAAGTTTATACACTTGTGAACTCAGAGGTCTGTTAAAATTTCTCATGACTACTTTGAATAAATCAGATTTGAAACATGATTAAATAGATCAAATGAAAAATAGACCACAGTATAGTAAACCAGAAATTCTACATGGCTTCAGTTCTTCTTAGCAGCTGTTCTGCACAGGTATCGAGCCATGTACACACCTACTCAGCTTCACAAGAAAGCTTTTCATAGATGTCAAACTTTTCCTTAAAATAATTGAAAAAGGCAAAATGCTATTCATAAAATTTTCTTTCATCTTAGTTACTACAGCATTAAAAGATTTGTAAAACAGATTAATGTTTTCAGAAATATGATCTAACTTGTAATTTCTAATTACTGTTAAGTGAAAGCTCTGTAAAACTTAATTAAAAATTATCATTGCTGATTTTCCACTTGAGATTAGCTTTGACTGAATTCCATTCAACTTGTAATTTTGACTGTGCTTGCCTGAGATGTAAAATCTTTTTAATAAGAAAAAACATCCATATGAATGGCTGATCTGGATGCCAGTAACGTTTGGGTTACAGTCCAATAAAAAAGGTTTAAGACATTGCTCAACTTGAATTTTCCTACACTTTTGTTTTTAATTGTTTTGCAGACTTAGCTGGTTGTAGGGCAGTTATTTGAATAATTACCTTTCCAATAAAAGTATTGAGCAACAAAGCTCAGATTGTGCGTGGCAGTTCTGTGCAGTCTAGAGTGGCTGCATGAGCATTTCACAGGTGGCACAAGAGTTTTCACAGCTATAAGCAAATAACAAGAAAGAAGAGAGTCTGTCCAGAATGGCACATGGGACATTGTTTTGGGGCAGAACCAGCACAGTGGCTGCAATAGCATTTTCATGGCAATATAAATCTGTGTGGTATATTTTACTTTACCTTGTCTGGTAGTTTGTCTCACATAATCTGTCATGGTACCCTTTCTAGATACACAATATTGATGGAGAAATTCATACTTGTGGCACGGTTTCAGGGATGAGCAGCATTGAAATTCAATGGGTTTGGGGCATTCTTAATTGTATCTGTGGGACACAAAGCAAAAAATATTTTGCAATTTTGTGCCAGCTTTTCTATGGTTGAGAGTGCTATGTAAATAGAAAACAAAAAGTTGAGGAATTTTGATTTAGAAGAAATCAGCTTCAATAAGGAAATGTTTGTGTCTGCAGTTACTAGCTGAAAGAGAAGTAAACATGAAACAATGAGCTTGATAAAATTATTGTAGCAGAAACACAGTATTTTAGTACTAGATAAGAGCCTGGAAAAGCAATGATAAAAGCAGAGTTCTCGCCATTTCCAAACCAGTCAACAAGAATTTGTTTGTCATTTCCTTCTTAGGGCATGTCTATGAGAGATGTTGACAGTAAGATTGTCTTATTTTTTACACTGTTACACTATGTAGTCCCAATGTGAAACACATAACATGTCTCTGCTGGAGAAGACCCTGAGTTTCCATTTGTGCAGCTGATGATTTCTTCTGAACTTGCAGATGCTTGCATGAGAAACAGATGAGATTGAATAATAATTAATAAGAGACGAATAAGATGTAGTTCGCTTTCCTGCCTGGGCCTGGCTTTTTGAGGGAAAGGTGCTGCTAAAGGGTGCAATTTCCTTTGCAAGTCCAATCCCCAAGAACTCAGATCAAGCTTCCTTGCTGCACTGCTGCAAATTTATATTTGCAGAAAAGGACTGGGGAGTGTTTCCTCAACAGGCACAAAAGTAAAAGAAGTAATAAAGAACCTAGAGCAATTCTCCCCATCTTGAAAAGGAGAAATTGGGTGCTACTATATCAAATACAAAAGTCCTATCACTGTACCTAGATTCCCCCAGAAGATTTTACTTGAACGTGGGTTAGAGAGTAGCCAGTGTAGAAGGGTTTCTTCCCCTCAGTTTTGTGCACAATAAAACCCTTTTGTGTTCTGCTTTCTCATGCTATTGAAGGAAGTAATGCAGGCTAGCAAAAACATTACTAAAAAATCCAAATTTCTTTTTTGTGTGGCACGAGAGTTTTTCTTTCTGTGTTTTTGTTTGTTTGTTTTTGTTTTGTTTTGTTTGTTTTGTTTTATTTTACATAGTGCATCTGCAGGAATCAAGAGTTGGAAGGTGAGGTTTGCAAAAAAAACATGGAAAAACATCTAGGCAAGCTAGGGCCTCTGTATAGCCTCTCTTTTCTGGGCACAATTCCAGCGTTTGTTTCCTTCTTTCCTTCTAGGCACAATTTGGAAGATGTGAGCTCCCTCTGCAGTGTTGGAAGCCCCATCCAAAACTGCAGCTGCAAGTGTGTTTTCAGGGAGTGTGGGGCAGATGGGGAGCTGGGTGCCAGCAGGGGGCTGGGGGCTGAAAAGCAAGGTTGGGATCTGGGTGAACGCCAAACACAGTTACTCCTACAGAGCAGTTTCAGAGAGGGAGGAGCAGGAAGGAACTGTGCAACCATGTCACAGTGCATGTAATTCTGTTTAGTGTGACTTGATCAAGACAAGATTTCCTTTTAAATAGTGCCCTGGAGGGGAAAAGTTTGGGGTGAACAAGGGGCTGGGCAGAAGGGAGAGATGAGAGTGGGATTTGGATTAGTGTTAGCATGCTGTTCAGAACTTCCTCCTGAGCTGTAGGAAGTCCGGGATGTGATGAGGAGGAGCTGCAAATAAACATTACTCTTCCCTTTTTTTGTTTCCTTGTTATTTACCCTTTTTTTTTTTTTTCCACTTTCTGATATATGGATATATGATATATGGATTCCCTCTTAAGTCTGTGATCCAATGACCTGGGCTGGTTCCTGGTGTTTGCCTAGAGCCTCAAAACAAGACTCAGTAAAGTCACATGCCAAGCAGACAAGGGATCTGACCGCTACAAGAAATCTCAGGCAGGTTTGGGATTTAGTTTCAGTTTCTGGGACTTCCCTCAGAGCACAAAATGCAGTAGGCCAGTCAAAACAGGAACTGTGTTTCTGTCCCAGCACACAGGAGGATCTCCTGACTGGGATAGCAAAAGGTGCAGGGCTAAAGAGCAGTAGGATTACAGGTGTGTTAGTATGCAGCATTTGGAATCAAGTGGGGACAGGTTCTCTCCTGCTTGTGGGTATGACTCAATACTGGATTAGAAGCCACCAATGCCACTGATGCTGATACTGGTGTTTGCTGATGTGAGTGTTGCAGTTACAGGCTCAAGCAGGGCATTTTTGATTTTAATTACTGACACTGCAGAAACTGAACACTTTTCTCTCCAAGTGTGCCTTATTTTTCTAACACTGCTGTTGTTTGAGTAAAACATTAATTTCCATGTTTCAAATACAGAGCAGTGCTCAGAGAAAAGGGGGCCCAGAGTCCCTGTGGGGATTTAGGGAGTTAGGAGGGTGACTATCCAGGTTGAGGTGGGAGTGACCTGGTTAGTGTGGGTGACCTGGTGTGAGGTGGAAGCACTGTGGGGGCAGGTAGTGTGCCTGTCTCCAGGGCTCTGCAACGACTACTTGTGCAGTGGAAGAAGAGAGGAATTGTAAGTGAAGTTTGCATTGAAATCTGGTTTTCCTGCATATAGAATTTAAAATGGAGTAACTGCTTGCAACATAGCAATTCACTATGTTTTGAATGGGGCTGTCAAGTAGCCTTGGAGAGTGCTTCCATTTCACATTTAAAGCAGACAAATTTTTCCTGATGCAGGGGAATCTTTGGTGGAAATTATAAAAGAAACAATTTCTGCCTGGATTACCTCACAGAGTTTTACCTTACACATGTATTTCTTTTGGATGGTTCATCTTATTTCCTTTTAGTATGTGAATCCACAGGAGTGTCTAGCTTTTTGCACTCTAACTCGGTGGATTAATCTCAATGAACAGGCTGAGTAATGAATTTTTACAATGCAGGCAAAAATTACATAGCAGAGTTCTTGTAGTGGTGTGTGGACTTACAGTTCAGGCAGCTCATATTCAGATAGAGTGCACTGCAAAGTTAATAGCATCAAATTCTCCCTCTTTTTCTTTCCCTGCAATTACCATGCACATAGGAGAACTTTTCTCATACAGACCCCCCACAGCCCTCTACAACCTCTCTGGTGATTTCAGTAGCCCTGGGATGGCTCTCACAGCTAGATGTAGGGAGTGGAGCCAACAGAGAAGTGCACACTTGAGTGAATAATCTCTGAGGCCTCTGCAAAGTCATCTGACACTCCCTGAGGCTGAACATTTCCTCTGCACTGGATTTTAAAGAAAGCCTGAGGCTTTGTTTCCTTAAGCAGTTGAGCTGCTCTAACAGCCTGCTGACTCTGAAAGAGGTTCTTTTATCCCTCATCCCCTTCATTTGTGGCTGGCCCTCTCTGAACTTACTTGGCTCATTACCCAAGAAGATAGCCACCTGCTTTCTTTTTCCTAATTGCTGTTCCTCTGGGCTAACAGGTCTGAATGCTGATGGAGCTGGAAGGTGGCACCAGGGGTGGGATAGGTAGTGAGGAGCAGAGAGGGGGATGTACAAATGGACTCCTTGGCAGGGAGAACATGGGAAGCAGCTCAGGTGCTGTTTGTCTGCCTCTGAAAGAGCAGCCGCTTCCCCAGCATGGATGAAGGCTCTTGGCAGACTCCATGGTGAGTCAGTCATGGACTTTAACTGAACAGGCAATTTAATACCACAGAAAAGACACGAAGCTTTCTTCCCCAGCCTTTGTCTCCTGAGCCAACTACCTGTGGGGTTGGAGAAGAACCAGGCCTACACAAGGGAGCATGCAAGAAAAGCAATCAGCTCCAATGCTGGCTCCATGAAGCTTGAAAGAACACCCCACCTGTATCTTCCTCCAGTCTTGGTTCTGAAGGGAAACCAGCCAACAGGCTTTTAAAAGATGAGCCTAAAAATGGAAACCTAATTGTGCAAACTCTAACAACTGCAAGCACATTTTAAGACTTCACAGAACAATGGAATTTGCTCCCTACACACTTCAAAGTGCCAAAGGTACTGTCACCACATTGCTTTACCTCTTGCCAGCTGGTCCTGCTGGTCCACAGCTACAAATTATGGGGCTGGCTGATGGAGTAAGGGCTGAAGGATGAAATTTGTGGCAGAGCATCTGTCCCCACCCAGGGTGCCCAGGAGCTTTGCTGAGGGCTAGACAACAATCTACAGCAATACAGTCTCTCTCTATCTCTTTCTCAATCAGCAGATTGCTCGATATATTGGGAGCAGTCCCTTTTCAATGAAGTTTATCTCCCTGTGTGCAATTAATTATGCAATGTTCAAAGAAGAGCCTTGGATAATGCAGAAAGCTGACTATGCTAATGAAAGTGGATCTAATTGCAGAGCAGATGTGTGGTCGAGCTGGGGAGCCAGCTCTGCCTTTTTGGGCAGAGTAGGCCAAGGTGGGCAACTTGTTAGCATGGCTGGGTT
Source organism: Regulus satrapa (assembly GCA_013396955.1). NCBI lineage: Eukaryota > Metazoa > Chordata > Aves > Passeriformes > Regulidae > Regulus > Regulus satrapa. The sequence goes on along the minus strand of VWZN01003768.1, from coordinate 1,230,633 downwards.
GGGACCTTGGTAGGTGCAGATGTGTTTGTCACCAGCTTTAGAGGAAAATAGCTTTATTTTGTTACCTCCTAATGTGATAAATACACCAGGTTGAGGGCGAAGCTGTGGTTGGATCCTGGGCTTACTGCTATCAGTTGAGCAGTGTTAACTGGGTGCAATTTTTTGAAGATATTTTTACAGTTGCAAATCCACCCTAAAGACTCATGTGTATGTGACTCTTCCCCAGCACACCAGGACAGGGTGGAGGGTTAATTTCTGCAGCTGGAAACAGGAGGTCTCTAATCCATGTATCATGTTTAGAGCAGATTTATACCAGCTCCTATTTTAAATATTGGTGATGCAACAAAAGTTTTTTTGTCTCTATCTCACTGTAGGACTGACAAGTGTGTGTAATCCTTCATAAACATCTTGTCAGCAGTTTCATTTTTAAATGAATGACAGGCTGTCAAATATTGTGAGTCAGTATCTTTCATCTTCTTCCTCATCCATATCACAAATTAGCAGTCATGTTAAAAGAGTTTATTAAAAAGTAGAACTGGTTTCTTATCTCAAATGCCTTCTGATTACACTTTGACCTACACTGCTTTCCTAAATGAACATGATGATTGCCTCTTGGAGAACTGAGATCTTAAATAGAAGAAATAATGTATTTACAAGAAAAACAGCCACCTACCTGGCTTCTACCTTAAAATTAGTCTAACAGGTCCCAGGAACCTTCTCTAATTGCTATCAATTCCCCCCAGTGCAGTGTATCTGGGCTCAGAGCAGTTATACAGCCTTTCATCCCAACAGCAGTGACAGTGTAGCTTCTTGTCTCAAGTCCAAGGGAACCCAGTTACCTGAGCTCTTCCCTCACATCCTCAGGTAGGAGCTGAATAGGCAAAAAATGCTTGATTATGACTGAATGGTCCTTAAAAAGCAGAAATTACACCAGGATAAAGCCAGAGTTAAGAGGTCCAGGGAAGAGCTGGCATAGAAGAAACTGGTGGGTCAGTATGGTAATTTTATTATTGCCTTTGCCCTCTGGGGACCATAATTACACACGATGGAGTTACACACAGTCTGCTGTGCCAGTGTGGTGCTGAACCTCAGGACCTGGGCTGTCATATCATCCAAAAGTTCTTCTAATTCAAGGGGGCTGTCCAAGCAGTAGACACGCAGAAGGCCTCTGCTCCTGCTTAGGTGGCCCCAAGGCCAGAGATTATAACCCTGCTGGACTCAGAGAGTGCCTGGGGAGGTACTAATGCCAGAGGTGTGCTTGGTCTCAGCCTACCTCCGAAATATATTGTATATGTCTCAAGCAGGTGCAGGTGCAGGTGCTGTGAGGGAAGCCTGTGCTGAACGCAGCCTGAGCTCTGCAATGTGCACTGAGGGCCAGAGGGACACGAGTGCCCCAGCAGAGACTGCTCAGGGGTACGGAGGTCTGCCCTCTCCTGCCTGGGAGGCACACAGCACGGCTGGGCTGTCAGGCAAGAGCACTACGCTGCTGTGTAGTGCTGAACGGGGGGGACACATGTGAGGCCATGGGAGCAGAGCCCTCACTGTGCAGGCACCACCCTGGCTGAGCCACTGCCTGTCGCCTGGGCCTGCCACCAGGCCAGGGACCAGGGAGTGCAGGCAGCCCTTGAAAGGGGGCACAGTTGTCACCCTGAAAGTATGGAAGGCAAAAAGGGCCACCTCCCAGGGCACTTTGGCTGCTGGAGCATTTGTTCCAGGGTAGCAGGTCTGTCCTGTCCTCATTCCTGCTGAGGTCTCAAAAGAGGCCGGCAGAGCTGAGAGGGGCGATGAGGATGGGGGCTTCAGGTGGGGTGAGGATGGGTGTTGTGTCCGATGTGGTCTCCTCAGCCTCACTCTCCACATCCTCCAAGCTCTCGCTGACAGAGGGGATGATCTGCACCACCTTCTCCTGAAAGTGCACTTGCTTGCGAGGGACTGGCACAGCTGCTGGTTGGGCAGGAGTTTCTGGGGCTGAACTTTTGTCCTTGCTGCCCTTCAGGATGCTCTTCATGTGACCCAGAAGTGAGCGGTGCTGCTCCCTCTGGGCCCCGTGGAAGGTGTAGGTCTGCTCGGTGTCACCAATGATGGTTGGGGCTGCCTCAGTGGCTGACGGGTCCACGTACTGACCTGCCTGGGGATGCGTCTCTTTGTGCCCTGGGCTCTTCCTCCTCTTGCTCAGCAGGAAGTACGCCAGTGCAGTAAGCACCAGCATGGACCCTGGGGACAAGAGTATGTTGGCTGAGGGCTGTGGCAAGGGGGAAGGCCTTACCAAGCAGCACTCGGTCTGTGCCATCAGCCACCAGCCCAGCTCCCTGCACATCCCCACCTCCACCCCTTGGCTGACCATGATCCTCTTTCATCTGCACTGCTCCCCACCCAAGATTCTCACCAGGGATGGTGACATGCCAGACAAGGACAGGATGCAGGAAGCAAGCCACTGATAGCATTGTATACCCCAGGAATTTCTGGAAGCTCCCTGGGCGTCTAGCTCGCTTCCAAAAGGCCTGTGCCAGGGATTCAGGCTTGTGACTGGGGAGAGAAAGAGAGGTCCTTGTGGGATGAGGCACCAACCATATGTCAAGAAGATTTGGTCCTAACCATGACCCATCTAGATGTGCAGATCCTTGCTCTGGTTTGTCAGGAGATGGGTGTGTTTTTCAGGGAAGGTAAGCAAAGCCTGAACATCTCCTGCTGGGAGAAGAGCATCTCAGTATCTCACTAATCCAGTGCCTGTTATTTGGAGTAAGGTGTTGCCTCTAAGCTGTGAGGACTTTTGAGAGCAGCAGTGCTCAGCCTCTGAAAAGGACATAAGAATTGTCAACGTTTTAACTTTAATGCTGTCTCTGGAGGGAGCTGAAGCTCACCCTGAGGATCTGGCTCTTCTTCCAACCCTAGGACCTTGTGCTTACACACTACCTCAAGCAGATGCTGAGGACCAGGGTTTGTTGTGCTGTTCAGGAAATTAGGGCACAAGCCTGGGTTAAAACACAGGTTTAAATGGCCATGCACATGGACCTCCATTTACCTCCCCCCTGTCTGAGTGCACTTGCCTTGACAGTAGGGGCAGGACCTTTGGTCTGGCACTTGCAGCTCCCCCAGATCTGGTGTTGCCTGTAAGGGGCAAGGTGCCTTTGGGAGGTCCCACCATGGCTGGAGAGCAGTGGGCAGGGTCTACTCACGTGAAGCACATCTCCAGGAACAAACTGATAAAGAAGAAGCCTTCACAGACAGTAACTGCAACCCCTGAAAAACTGAAAGGTGGAGCTGTCAGGGGAGCAGGGCTGTTTGAGTATGTTCTCCAGGTGGGCAGAAAGGGCATAGGGGGTCCAAATTTACTATTCAATTCTCAGCACAGTCTATATGCTGGGGTCTGAACACCCTCTGCTCATCTGATTTGTGGAGGAAAACTCAAAGCCCTTCTGCCCCTGGGGAGTCAACTTGCAGCCAGCATCACCTCTGGCCTGCCTGAGTATGCAGTAGCATCTCTTTTTCTAACAGAAATAACTTCTTTTTCTGAAGCTTCAATATGGAGATCTGAAATACACAAAGCCTTGGACATTGGTCCTTGCTGCTGTTGCAGTCTAGTTTGATGGAGGGGTTGACCTTGTCACCCCTGCCAGCTCTGATTTCAAGGGCAAAATACTCACAGCAGATAGAAAGCCAGGCTTTTAAACTGTCCTCGCTGCAGAGTTTCTACTCCCACACCGATCAGCACTAGAAAGAGAAGGTAGGAAAGATGCTGACTGCAGTGTTCATTCCCAGCTCCCTTGAGTTAGTTTCCAGCTCCCAGGATAGATGTCCCCACTTCCCCAGGGACTAGCACGGCAGCTTCTCCCATACAGGGCAGCATGTTAGGGTAGCACCAGTGATTCATGCTGACACACCAGCCCAGAAGAGTCAGAGCTGAGTGCTGCCTTTGACATACAGCCCTGAAACCCATCCCAGCTGCACCCCTATTATGGCAGCCTTGTGTGGGCTGGGGAAAGGTGCTCTGGGAATATACCAGCTGGCCTTGGAGAGCTGGGTGAGGTGAGCAGCAGTGTCCTGTGACTGTTCCACCCTCTGCCATACCGCAGATCTCAGCTGCCACAGTGCCCAATGCCCCGTCCTTCTCTGCCCAGGTCCCCCCAGTGCTGGCCAGCCCCATTCCCTTGCCCTCCCTGCTTGCCCAGGCCTGCTGCACCCACACGTGGTTGCAGAGCAGGGGAACTGTGCCAGCTGCCTTCACAAAGGGCTGTAGCCATAGCATCAGGTTCCTTTGCTAGCCAAACAGAAAAACATATAAAGGGCGCAGATTAAAAACAGGGAATGAACGTTCTCTCAGCGCCTCAGCCAGTACAGAACACCAGGGAGTCAGTTTTAGGGGGATTAAGAGCATTAGCAAGGCTAAAATCTTTGATGGATTGGCCAATAGCTTCAGGGGATGGAAAATTTCCTTCATCATCCTTCAGTTCCCTTCAAGATTATTTCTAAAATGGAGCAGAAATGTAATGCCTCACACCAGCTGCAGCAAACTGGTCAGTACCTCCCAATTCACAGGGCACAAGTGTCAGCAGTGTGGAGCTTAATGAAGCTCCCAGGTTTCATAGCTGGAGCATTGCCTTGGACAATCTCCTGTCTGCACCTGATGTCTCCACCCCCCACAGAACAGTCCCCACCCATCCACTGGTGCTCAGGAAGTTCACCACTGGTCCTGTTCCATGCACACGGGCCAAGGTTTGAGGTGCAGTTTGGATCCGTTTCTCGGAGCTGTGGTTTGCCCCATCTGGAGAAGAGTACCAGGCTCCCAAACAAGGACACAGGTCAGTGTCCATCGAGACTGCAGTGCAGGTCAATGCCAAGGGTCAGCTTTCCCATCTGGGCTGAAAGAAATCCCTCTGTGTTTTCCCTGTGTCTCCTGCAGCTGCTGGCCCCTGTCAGCCAAGGGAACATATGGGGCCCATGTGCCACCCTTCTACACTGCCTTTCCAGCCCTGAGCAGAGCACAGGGAAATGAGTCTCATCAGAGGGCAGTGAAGCTGCAAGGGCTCTGCAATCCTACATGCAAAGTACTGTCTTTTACTATCTCGAGGACCATTCTTTATAATCTTCCCTACAAATGTGGAGTTCTCATTCATTCTCATTCATTCATTCATTCATTCATTCATTCCTTGTGGATGAATGCAGAATTCTACAGCCTGGTTGTTAGCTCAAGCTTCTGCTCTGGATGAAGAGATTTCCTCTTTTTGCACAGCTTCTGCTTTATCCACAAAGCTATTTGGATGAAGAATCTGCAAGAAGAAATGAGCTGTTTCGAGGTGTTTGTTTGGACTAGTCACTGCCTTGACTTGGATCTTGTCCAAACCATGTGGCTAAAGGCACATGATTAGGAATTAAATGGTTGAAAGCATGAGAATTAAGAAATAAGTAGGAACTCTTTCCTAGATGCAAAAATCACAAGGCCTAGAATCACTGAACTAGAGATGCTGCAAACACTGCAGCAAATCACAGGGCTGTTTGACAACTCTTTGCTAACTTGCCATAAGACAAGTTAGCCATTTTCTGATACAAAGGGAGCCCCGTAGCCTCACCATTGCAGGGAGCCATTATACTCCAAGACCCTGGGGGAGGGAAGGGGAGGCTTATAGTATGTGGGGAACTCATATTTACTAGCAGCATAAGGAGCTGGCCAGGCCTTCTCAGAATCAATTAGTGAGGCTGATGCACTCTCCATTTCATAGGCTGTTTTCAAACAAAACCCATAGGGATTTCTTCTGCATGGTTTCCATTTCATTCAAAAGCCTCACACACCTCATCAGCCACTGAACACTGCATCAAGCTGATTTCTTACTTCATTGAAACACAGAGAGGAATAAAACACAGGCACATCCCATTCTTCATGGGCCATTTGGGAAAGTAAGGTGATACTGGGGATGCACCAGACCTATGGAAAAGCATAGTAAGTTGTAGTGCAGCTCTCTGTGCTCTGTGATGCTAAGCAGACAGACAATTGCAGTGCTTATTTGAAGAAAAAATGAAGAGAGATGTGCAGATGCTGCAAAATGATGTAAAGAAAATATGCAGGAGAGAAATAGAATATTCCACAAACACATTTCTACATTGTAAACTACTTTCAATGTTGTTGTTTTAACTTTAGCTTTCTCATGGCAACAAGCTCACTTTTTCTCCCAGGAAGGTCTCTATGAGCGTCCTTGGAGTTTTAAGTGAGAATGTGACCAATGTGAGGCTCATGGAGGCCCAAAGAGATGAAAATGAAGAAATGAAGAGATCTGCATTTTCTGATTAAAGCTGTGTTCCATCTCCTACTGCTGCAGTATCATCATGACATGGACTTATCTACTGGAAGTTTGTATAAACTCAGAGACTCAGATCTCTGGCTGTTATCAGTACCAGTCCTTTAAGGCACATTCCGGAGCCCCCATCACCCCAGCTGTGTCCTTGGGAACCTGTGCATGCTTCAGCTGACCTGTGTGTTTTCTACTTTGTCCCTGGCTTGAGCAAAGTGTCTCTTCATGATTGTCTTCAGCTGATAAAACAAACACAAAGGTATTAGGGCCTTCTCTGACTTATTCTGCAGTGTCTGATTCTAAAATCCCTGGGGTTCTAAAACAGGAATGACAGGCACCACCTCAAGTCACCTCTCACCAGGAACCTCTGGGTCACCCCTCCAGCCTTTAGACAAATCAGACCCTTTGAACTCTTCTTTCTCATGGGGAAACTGAGGCAGAGCATGCTGCCTGTCCTGTCCTATAACAGCTAGTCAGCAACAGTGCCAGTGTCAGCCCCTGAGCCCTCTGCTTTAGCTGATTCCCCAAGTCCCATCTGGAGATTCTCCATGTGAGATGGTGTTCCATCCTAACAAGTGAGACACTTTATCTGACACCTGGCTCAAAACACTTGCATTTCATCTGAAACCAAGCACTTGGGTGTGTCACCAAACCCAGAACACCGTGGTCCAAAGTGGCCCCTGTCAGTGGGTGAGAAGATGCAACCCGCCAGGGACAAGGTGGGTGAATTTATGATGTTTGTACTGCACCTATAACCTGAATTGCTCTGAGCTGCTCCCCAACAGGCTGCTAGAGAGCAGAACAGTGCTTTTATAGTTACTAGGCCATCCTGGCTGGGACAGAACTCCATCCTACCTGGCACAAGCCACCTCACTGTGCACACTACAAGGAGCTTCTCCTTCATCTTCATATCCTACAGTGTAGCCCAGCAGTTTTACACAGCCATGAGTATTTTGTTTTCAGTCTCATTCACATCTTGCCTATGCCCTATGCCTATGGAATATTTCTAGGGTTTTTTTTTTGTTTGTTTTGTTCTTGTTTGTTTGTTTGTGTGTGTCTCTGTGTGTGTGTGTGTGTGTGTGTGTGTGTGTATGCTTTAGCTTGTCCTATGAATGTTGGCTCTTCCTTTCTGATGTCTCACTGTGCCCCCCACAGCATTTCAAAAGAGCCTGACCAGGCATACAGCACTCTCCCACCCTGGGGCCCAAAGCAAAAGTGAGCAAGTTTCCCTGTCCCCCTCATAGGATGGAGCAGTGGCTGCAGCCTGCCAAAGGCAGGAAGGCAGCCTGGAGGACCCAGCACCCATTCAGTGCCTTTTAGTGCCAAAGACAAGGAGAATTTGCTCTTACCTGCTGCGGTGGAGATGCCCAGCAATCGGCAGGTGTACTCCAGAGCACTCCAAAATGCCTTGTGCTGCATGGTGAAGAGATGAAGGCTGCGGTACACCCAGGCAGAAACTCCTCTTCAGAGCCCCCACCTCACGCGTAGGGCAGCAGCTCCCAGAAACAGGCAGAGCCTCTCATTCCCTGGACTGCGTGACCTTCCTGAAGGAAAGGGCAGTGCGTGCAGGACTGGCCACCTCCACAGGGCCTCCCAGGGGAGGGTGGTCGGAGAATGAGCTGCCACCCCAGGGAACCGGTCAGTGCTGCTTCCCGCTGCTCCCGTGGGGGCTGTGAAGACCCAGCCTTTTCCTGCTTGCCGCTTGCTCCTTCTCAGCCCGGGGTGATTAATGATTGGTAAGGCAGGGGTGAGGCGTTGGGAGCATTTGTACCCCAAGTGCTTGGGTGCACGGCCTTCCCTGCTCCTGAGGTGGTGGCTCTGGAAGCCCAAGCTGATTAAATGAATGTGAAGTCATTAGTGCTGTGCAGCTCCCGGCAGGTTAACCATTTGTGAGGATGACGATGTTTGCTCTTGGCAAGAGAGCTGCACGTTTCTGGGAAGTCACGAGGGGCACCCCTGGTTCACTGCCTCCTGCAGCTGAGCCCCCAGACATGGCTGCTGTTCAACATCCAGGTTTCAACTAGTCCGGCTTGGGAAGTGTCTGCGCTGATGTGCAACCACAGAAACAAGACCAAATGTATTCAGAGGGGTCCCACAGACTTGGAAAAGCCATAGCAAGGGAGATCTGATTTTCATTTTTTGAGAACCCCAGTGAAATGCATTATTGTTTTGTAGCTGCCGGAGCCATTTGAAGAGCACTGGGGTCTCACATGTGACATAACATATGGAATGAGCTGCACAGGTACTCCAACCTCTTTGCCTTAGATTTGGTGTACAGCCTGGGGTCCTTGGCTTTCCCCTGCAGGACACACTGCCTCAGGAGAGGCGCAGCCCTACGTATGTCTGAAGGACAAGTCAAGAAAACTCTGGCTGTTCTGGACCCCAGCCCCACACTCCTCTGTGCTTGTTCAGGGTACAGTTCACTGGAGGTCACCCTCAACCCCACCTGCTGCCACTCAGGGAAGAGGTGGTGTGGGCAGCAGCCTGGCAGTCCTGGCATGGCAGTCCCAGCAGGAGGGTCATGTGAGCACAGCACAGTCCCAGTGGGCAGCACAGAGGTGTGGTGCCTGCAGGGCTATGGGTTCACAGGTCAGTAAGCTCACCTTGTGCGGCAGCCTCTGGAGAGTCACTGCAGCCTCTGCCCCTTGCTGCGCCATCTGGGAAGCTGCTGTGGGCAAGGGACTGGGTGAATCACACTCAACTCACATATAGACAGCCCTGCAGGGAGGGGCCAACCAGCTGAACCTGTCCCCCTGTGATCCTTTCCCACCAGCCTGACACCACAAAGCTGAGCCTGGCTAGTATGCGTTGTACTGACTTGTCCTGGGAGTAGAGATGACTTGTGCCTAGGACAGAGTGACAGCTTCTCTTCTGTGGGTTCTTGGTCTGTATTTCAAAACAGTATTTTCTCATGGCAGCCAAATGTTTAAACTTATGAAATGGGTTCTTGAACATTCACAAGGTTGTGACTGGCAGAGATTTTACAGCAGGAAATCCTGACAAGGTTGGGTGCAGTGCACATTTTCCATGTGAAAAATGGAAAGACCCACAGGAGAAAGGTTTACAGAGCATCCTGAGGGGAAGTTCTGAATGATGCAAACCTAACTCTTGTCTTTGATTTGTGGCACTGTCATGCTTTGGGTGTTCCTGTTTCCTCTTGTCCTCCTGCACCATCTTGGGTGTTTGACCCGTTTTTCCACAACTGGTGATTCAGTGGTGAGCCTTCCTTTTCAAGAGAGTGGAAATCAGAGGCAGCCAACAGGGAAGGTCACATGAAGGCTGAGTAAAAACCCAGCTGGGGTACCTGCTGCCCTGCTTTCTGTGGCTGGGCATTGCCTGGGTGATCCCCATGCCCTCTAATGGTACTTTGCTGCAGGCTCCTACTCTACTTTGCCTCCTGTAATCACCAAAACGGCTTAAAGGCCATGGAGGGTTTACAGAATACAGATTGACAGAATATTCTGAGTTGGAAAGGATCCACAAGGGTCATTGAGTCCAATTCTTAAGTAAATGGCCCATATGAGGACCCTAGTAACACCCATAACCTTGGTGTTACTAGTACCATGTTCTAACCAGTTGAGCAAATCTCAGGGATTCCCAGGCTGTACAGCTTGTACAGGTTCTTTCAGGTTGTGCAAACAGTCTGGATGCTTTTTTCCTTGCTGTCATGTTCTTTTTTTAACATTGGTGTATTGAATTGAAGGTGTCTCTTTACAAATGTGAAAAATAGAAAAGTACTTTAAAAGCAAATAGAGGAAAGGAAGAGTCTTTCAGAAGCATTTAGAGCCAGGAGCTTAGGCATGAAGAGAAGCAGTTAACAGTGCAGCCCTGAGCTATGACCACCCATCCTTCAGCGGCACCCAGCACTGCAAGCTGCTGCCTCAACCTGAGGTGGGGGTCCTCTTAGCCAACATAGGCAGTGCAGCATTCTGGGCTCTGGCACTCCTATTAAACTTCACTGAGCCCTCACCCAGAAAGTAAATGACTTTTTCTAAGTGCCCTTGACAGCAATGTTTCCTTTCTGGAAAGCAACATGCCCCAGGGTTTTAAATAAATGTAAATGTATGGGTGCCAGCGGTGGTGGTCATGGAGGAACAGAATCTATTTGGAAAAGTCAGATTAATACATTAACAATTTAAACCTTCCATCTCCTTCCCATGCTCCTTTGGCTACTGCCCAGCCTCCATCCTCTGAGTGGGCCTATATTAGCCTTCCTGGGGGTCCTGGTCCCCCATGTGAGGAGACCCTTAGATTGGGGCAGCATAAAACTTTCACTTGCTTTTCCTGGCTACGCTAGGTGCTCCTCTCCCTCCAGTGCCCAGCAGGGTAGCATGGAGTAAGCTGGTATCCTCAGACTTCATTTGTATCAACACTCATTTAGCAGTTCCTTCCTTCCCTTTAGGATTTTCTTTGGCTAGTGCTCCTACAAAGTAACCTCGCATGAACATGATTTTTCTTGGTAGAAGGGTGCCTTCTCCTTCTGCCCCTGTTCAAGTGGGGAGATGATACCCTTAATGAAGGTATATTTTAGTGAGGCTTTTAGGAATGAGTTTATGCAGTCAGAAGAGGACTGACAACTTTTGAGCTTAGAGGGGTTTAATAGTAACCAAAATTGTAAACCCTATGCACCAGCACAGGCTGTTCTGGGATACATAACAGCAGTGGTCCCCACAGCACATTAAACCACTTCTCTTGCCCAGAGGCTTACCATTTGCACTTTGGCTGCCAGCCAGGATTCACATTTACAGTCTGCTTCCCATGATGTATGGGTTCATTTGAGAGGATTTTATCTCAGGGTTATGGCTTCATGGTCGTGTTGGTGTTTGTCTTCATCTCTCCCTGCTCACTGACTTTGCTCAAGTCAGTTTTGCTGTGGCACAGCCACCATGGCCATTCTCCTGTGACCAAGGCCACAGGGCAGCATCTGGATTGGCTGCCCCAGTAAGGGTGTAGGGGAGCAGCACACTCACCTCAAGTTTGTCTCTGCAAAACAGTGATGCTGCAAGAGTGCTGCAGAGAGTGGAGATCCTATCCTGGGACATAGGGTACCACAAACCATGCTCTGGAAGAAACCTATGAGAACATGCTTAACTTAGCTTGTCTATAGTATGAAAGCAATTCCCAAACTGCCTTGTACGATGTTCTGGGAATCTGTTTCTGATATTTCATGTCCATTTCTCTCCTCAGCCCTCAGCAATAACCAGCGTGTATAGTAGGTTACCACCAAGGTAGCCTTGCTCAGCTTTGGTCCCCTCTCTGAGCAGCAGCAGCTGAGGTGCTCCTACCAGTGTCCAGCTAAAACAGACTGACACCAATGCTCTCCCTTGTCCACCAGACAGGGAGCCAACAAGCAGCTGCCCAGAGCCTTTGCAGTGGTGCCAGGTGCCGCCTCCCTGCACCCTCCTTCCTCCAGGTCACCTGCCATGGAGAGGAAATGGACTCTCACAACAGCAGGTAGGTGACCCAGTCATGACCCAGCAGATGGACCCTGTTGATTGGAGCACTGATGAACTGCAGCTGTGGGTTCACTGGGTATGAATATCTCCTTGCAGTCAGCAAGACTTTTCCTCTGCCTTGTATCCCCAGAGATCCACTGCTTTCCAAGCCAGTCTGAATGTACTGACAGCATCCTGAAGCGAGCTTGGCAGACTCCTGAGCCAGGGAAAAACGTACAGAGAGCTGCATGAAGTCACATAACCAGCAGAGCTAAAGAGAAAATCTAAAGTGTTCCGCCTCTTCCTTTGCTATAACAGGAAATTATGCCCTCTGCAGTCTTCAAACCCGGGGCAGCACTGCAAGCCGTGCTGGGGATGCCCGGCAGGGGACAGCAGGACCCCACCACTGCACAGACAGCCCGGCTGCTCTCTGGGCCAGGCAGGCTGCAGCCAGCCCCCTGCAAGGTGGGGATGAAAGGGCATCATTAAGTTTTACTGTTTGAAAGAAAAACAGGATAGCCACAACATGGATCTGAAGGGGACTGGGGAGAGCCCAGAGCAGCAGTGAACACAAATGCACAACTGGCCTCTTTTGCTTTATGCTCTGCGATCAAAGGGATCATCAGGCTGCAGAACACTCGTCTGCTCCTCCGGGAATTTCCCACTCCAGCAGAAATGCCAAGGCTCAGCAAGGGACTGCCCCAATTGCCCCACATCAGACCATCCAGCCCCAGAAGGCTTTGGTGTGCACCTCCAGTGCTGCAGGCTGAACCAGCAGAGAGGGTGAGCTGGAGGGGCTGGTGCAGGGCCTTTGTGCTCATAGCCCCTCTGGGGGTCCCTCTCAGTTGGGGAGACATTGCATTTATCCTGGGGTTAGGCCTGGCATTTGCCCAGGCTGTGCTTTGTGTCTGACAATGGCTGGGGGCTGAGCTCTCATCCAGTGTTAGTAAAACTCACGACACAGGGTGGTGTGGGATGATGTGGGGATGGTACAATGGAAGGTGGCTAAGGTTGATACCTCCATGGCAAAGGCATTCTTAAGCAGAAAATGAATGTAGAAACACATCTGATGCACTTGTGGGGATCTCACAGACCTCTACAGCACCTCTATCACTCTGACTTGCTGGTGATTTCTGCTTTCCCTGTGAAATCTGCAAACCTCCTCACCCCAGCCCCTTGCTCAGGAAAGCAACCTCCCAGCACGTCTGCACAAACTTCCCTTCTTTTATTTGGCCACCTGTTTGACACCAACCTTAGAGGCTTTCAAAAGTGTGGACTAATACCAGTTCCCTGTGGCAGCATGTATGAGGGGCTCCTGGCTGGCCATCCCCCAGGAGTGGGCACAGATCTGTGCAGCTGGGATCAATCCCATCCCAGTGCTGCTCTGCTCTCCAAGGGGGTGTGCTGAGCTTGTGACATTGTACATAGTATTTGGCCGAGAGATGTGTGACTGGGATGTATGCATACATATGGCAAGTGTATGTATGTATGTGTTGAAAACCCATGTGTTTTTCTTAAACTAAGCTGTAATAACAAGAACTATCAAAATTACATTTATTTATTATTCATTTGATCTCCAGATCCACAGTGGGGCTCCCAGAGATTGGTCCCAGAACCCAGAATCTCCCTGAGGTTGATCCCAAACCACGTGATTATGAAAGACTCCCCATGCAAACACATTTCTAGCTCAGAAAACTGCAGAGAAAAACTGCAGAAACAGACTCAAAATCCAGAGGAAAGAAAGCTCCCAAGTTAAATCTTTGCTTCCTATTACTTATAATATTATTTCTAATTGTATGATTGAAATGCATGGTCTTTGGAGGATTATAGTAAAAGCTAAACAAGGAATGTCAGTGGAAAGAGGGACAAGGGACATCAGGAGAGCTGGGATTAAGGTCAAGGCAGTAATTCCAGATCTAAGCCCCAAGGCAAGAAATACTTTCGATCTCAGCACTTCTCAGCTGCCTGTGAAGTTTATTTGCTGACCGCAGAGTGAGTGGTTAGGAGGACTGAGGCAGGAGTGGGGTTGGGATGTGCAAAATACCATGAAGGCAGCAGAAGCCTGACAGAGATAGGTGTGCTCCCTCAAATTAGCAAGGGGCAGAGGGTGCCAGCCAGTGAGATGTATGAGCCTTCTGTCCAGGGAACTGGCAGGGAGCTCCTCAGGAACCTGCCTGATGCACAGGGGCTTCTGCTCTGCATTGCAGGTATAAGTCCTCTCCAGTGGGACTGTCTCCACTCCACGTGAGCCAGCACAGCCACGGAGCTGTTGGCAGCTGCTCTGACAGGGAGTGGGCGAGGGGGGACCCTCATCCTGATGACAGGGTTGCTGTGCTATGGCCAGGACAAAGGGAGCACAGCTCAGTGCTGGCCTTGGCAGTGGGGACTTGGGAGATTTGTCCCTCTTAGGAATCACTGGTCCTTGTGAGACTGATCTTGGCTCTCAGGTGGATGAATGGAGATTTCAACTTGCATGTAAAGAGGGAAGGGAAACATGAAGGGAGCTACTTATGTGATCTTAAGGCATGGCTACACCCTGTGCAAGTCCCTGCATGTCCTCCCTGCCTGCTGCCCCTCAGTTCTTGTTCATTCTTACAGGCTTTGTCAGACTCGCTTGCTGTGAACTTCTCCCATGCAGTAACCGTGGGAATTCCAGACGTGTTCAAAGATGACATGTCACAAAGACCATGTTGCCCACACTTACAGGAACCCCCTACCATGAATCAGTCAGCTGCAGGACTTGGCAGAGACTCATCACGCTGAAATTGGCATCAGTGCCTCTCAATGGACTATCACACTAAAAATAGATCCATCTCCTTTTTCCACGTCTGGACTGAAGTCTAAATCAGTCCCAGAGTCTGAGTTTGATGGAAGTCCTTCAGCAGGCGGGTATGTTGGTGAGCATTGTCTAAGAGGCAGCTAGAAGTGATCAGTAAGACACACACAGGCAGGTAGAGCAGATGGAAAAGTCTGTGCTTAGGATCATTTAATGCAACATGGACATGGCTTGGGATCTAGATGTGAAGGCCATGGATTACACCTCACATGGATCCAGTAATCAGAAATCCACTTTTCCCACTGACACTGAAAAAAATCCTCAACCCACAAGTCCCATGGGACTGGAGTAGTCAAATAGGGAGGTAATTGAAGACTGAAACCCTCCCCACCTTTAATAATAACAATGTATTGTGTGTAGTAGAGGACCATAGTAAAAGAAGTCGAGCCCCACACCAAAGGTCACAAAGAAGCAGAATTCAGGGGTCCCTAAAGGTAACTACACAGCAGCAGTGCAGAAGCAGAAAAATCGATATAGTCGAGAGCAGCCTCAGCCTACTTGTACAGAGCTGAAGAAATGATGGAATCAATCACACCTTCTGTCTGAATTTGCCATTCAGCTGCTGCTGGGACCCCTGAGTAAAGACTGTAGCTTCCTCCCAAAGCCAGGCAATTCCTTCCTCAGTAGCTGTCAGTGGATATGAGCTTTAGGATGTCACAGTAGGTGTTTGCACTGCTGGCCAAGCTGGTCTAAAGTTCTATCTCCCTTCTTCTGAATTCTCCATCCCTTCAACTTCCACTCCACCAAAAAAAAAAAAAAAAAAAAAATTTCTATCATCTGCCATCACCGTGGGAGACAGAAACTTGCAGCAGCAGTGCAGGAGCCACATGCAGGTGTGAGAGGGTGTTCACAAGGGGTTGCTTTCCCTGGAGCAGTGTGACACGTTACAGTGTTCTGTACGTGCAGGCTGACTCTCATCACTGAGACACAACAACAAGGCCAGCAGAAATGCTGTGTCAACATAACATCAACATTCTCAGGTTTTGTATTGCACTGATAAATTTTAATATTGAATGGGGAAACTGAGGCGGGGTGATGCCTTGATCTAACAGTATCACACTGCAGTGTCAGCAGCACAGCTTACACAAGGATGATGAATTTTGCCTGTCTGTCTGTAATTCTTCACTTCCCTTGTGAAATACAATGCTAGCTCTCAACTGAGGAACATACTTAGCTAAACTCTAACCTAAACCCATGATTCATTCCCTGAGCTAAAAGTTGTGCTATAATGATGTGGGGTGAGATCCACCTCTGTGTGGAGCAGGTCTGTAACAAGACTAAAATACCACCTTAACACCACAAAATAAGGCTGTTGTTTTACTTATTCCTGTAGAGAGAGAAATTGCCACCATGGGAGGAAATACAGTAGTGTGAAAGGAGCTCACAAAGAGATCAAATATTCATGTGCAAGTTTTTGGTCTGAAGTATATTTCATAAGAAAGGCTGGTGGAATAGTGTTTTATTAGTGAGTGAAAGGAGGGAGTGCTAGTAACTCAGTATAAACAAGTTCTGTGCGTGAGCTTTATCCCAAAGACATTCATCCATCCATCAAAACTATTTGACTCTTTGCCCTCTTTTCTGGAAAAGGGGACTGGTAACTTCTCCCTGCATGGGAGCAAACAAGGTGTGCACAGCAGTGATTGATGCACCTGGGGGTTGAGACACATCAAATAACCTGCTTGCTGCATTGCAAGTCCCAGTGAGCAATTTATAGAAGGGTTTATGTAGATAAATAACCAGGGAGATTTATGTGAAGCAATGCAAAACATATGTTTTTGGCTGCAGAGATGTAGAAATGCTCAGGGACTTGGAAGCTGTGTAGCTGAGGTTATTTGTAAAAGTGTTCCTGTTAGTAGGATTTATTCTGGGGTTTCATTTCACTTGGCATTGCCTCCAAAGGGCTGCAGAGCAAACAAGCATAGCAGGATCCATCACCTCTTTTACTGTGGGGTCTGAAAGAGTTTCAATCATATAGCTTTAAAACCAGAGCAACTGTCCTCAAATGTCTCCATAAGGTGTGCACCCCAATGAGCATTGATGGGCAGATATATCAGCAACAGAGTAAGATTGGTAATCCCTTCTTGGTTTATGTCAGGTATCCATAAAATTCCTCCCTACATATCTCCCTGTCCTCTGACCCTCTCTCCTCCATGTCTCTGTTTCCTGGTGATGGAGGCAGATCTTGGTGCAGCAGTGCCTGTAATTTTCTACCCCAGGCAGAAAAAAATATCAGCTGTTTCAAGATAAGTTGTGACTGCTCCCGAAACTTAGGCTCCCTTTTCTTGTGCAGGAGTGCAGAGCTTGGGATTTGCTTGGCAATCAGCCCTCCCATGGATGGGAAAGGTCCCCTGCCCTCATGTGTGCTCACCACATGGGCCACTTTATTTACATAGCTGGGTCCACACATTTATATTTAGTATGTTTGAGAGGCCACCATGGAATTAGAAAGCTAAAAATGAAGATGGAATAAAATGTATGGAAGTTAAGGGGGAATAGGAGTGAAAACTGAGGAGGCTGGAGGTAACTTCAGGGCTTGCTTGGCTGTGTGACCGTGAATGCGAGACTTCTGTAGGGAGCAAAAGAACCAGAAGTTGAGGTCCCCTTTGGGTGTGAACCCAGGTCAGATTCAGGCCCTTCTTCAAACATTCTTACTTGAATTTGAAATTGCAAAACCAACCCATTCTTCTGGACTATAAGACATCTATATATCTGTCTATATTTATCCTGATTTGGAAATTTTTGTCACCACATAAGTCTGATCAGAGTCAGACCTGAGGTTTCTTGATGCAATGCTTTAACTCAGTTCTTTCAAGTGAGCACCCAGGAGATTATTTGTATTTTNAAGAAGCCATTTGATGACAGTTGGGAGTCAATTATGCATTTATCTTTGTCCCACCCCTACGCACATGAGGGAAGGGGGTGGATCTCTTTCTGCCAGCATCTCCCATGGCACACAGCCTGCTGCAGCTCTAGTGACCTGAAAGGCCTGCTGGAGGTGGTCTGTGATAACAAACAGTTTTGGTTCCAGCTGAAAGGTTTTTTTCTTACCTTAAATGTATTTGGTAGAAATATTGCATTCAGTGCAACTCATTTCTTCATTTCTTCCTTTAGTAACTGTAAGTAGAGTAAATGAAACTTTCATGAGTCTGAAGTATGTAATTCTCCTTCAAGCTCCAGGGTCTGTTTCCCAGGTCATCCTGCACCAACAAGGGCTTTGCTGGTGATGCTGGGATCCTGGGTGGAGATGGTGCTGCTCACCTGAGCTGGTGATGTAACTAAATTATTGTACTAAATTATTGCTCATCTCTCCTCTCCTTGGCAGATTGTGTAACTGCTGATTGTGGCTGGTTGTGAGTTGTGGTTACTGGGAGCAGGAAGGGCAGTGGGTGCTTCCCTGCCACAGCTGAGATTGCCCCACACACAAGCAAAGAGAGCTTGAGGATCACCCCAGCCAGCTGATTGTTTCCACGAGCTGAGTGCCAGCAGTCCCCTTCCCTTGAGGAGATAAATTTCCCTCATGCTCTGATGAGATGTGCGTTAATCATGAAGAGAATGAAACAGTATTTTCCTACCCAGTAGCCCTAAAAAGAAACATTTTGACTCCATAGCCTGTATTANAAAAAAAAAAAAAAGTTGTGGAAAATGAGCATGGTTTTGAGGTTCACACAGGCTCTGCACCCAGCTGCCAGCTTCTCTTGAGTCAATGCAAGCAGCAGTTCCCAAAAGGGTAATTTCAGTGTGTCCATGCACCTAATAATGCCATACTCTGTTAAGAAAAGGTGCTGAAACCCTCCCCTCTCTGATGCCACAGTGAGCCCCCAGAAACCCAAATCACTCTCCTGGGAATGGGGTTTTCCCATCCACACCAGGGTATCCTGAGCCCTGAGAGGAACTGGGGCTTAGCATGCCTATTTAGATGCTAAGGCTGCCTCTCAGGAGTGCAAGCAGATATAAATTTCACTTATTGTCCCTAGTTCAGTGGCTTCACATCATTATGGAACAGCTGTGGCAGCATTTTTAGTTGATGGATATGAAATTTCCTATGATTGGGGAGCACAGGATTGTGAATATTCTGTAACCTATGACAGAACTTGTTTCAACTCTGGCATGAAATTTGAATACAATTTTACCCTTTCTCAGAAAGGCAAAAACCAGTAGTCTTGACTAGAGGCAAAATTCTCTTTTAATGAATCCAAGCTCGCTTACGTTCATATTTGCGCTCCTAGCAGAAGTTATTCTTGCTTTAGATTTATGTCTGTTTGCAAAACTCTCAGCTTGAATCCAGAACATTTTCTTAGGAGACATGTTGCATCATCTAGCTTCAGTCAGAAGCCGCTCAATTTTACTCCTCAGTATGTGAAAAGTGAACAGAGGGGAGGTGTTATCCTATTTTAAGAAATATTATCTGTGCTGTTAGAGATTTTCTGGGGGATTAGCTTTCCCCTTGGCATGAGGAGAGACAGAAGTGAAGGCAAGATTTTGCCTTGGTGCTCCAAGGCCTTGATAAATCAGGCACCACAAATCACTGCTTTTAGAACTTCAAAATTTCACATCTCTTAATGGGTGGGAGGCAGAAATGCTCTATCTTTTGAGAAGATCCTCCTGTTTCTTGCTTGCATGTTAATTTAGCAGCTCCCGAAATAGCAACCTATAGTACCTAGATTCATAATTCATAATTAAAACTCCTAACAGTGTTCAGGCTCCACTGTTGGTTTGACCTCTATGACTCTCCATGAGCATACATCTCAAGGGATTCTTGCCCTCTTCTCAGGGAGGGCCCTGTGACTTATCCCATTAAGTTAACAGAAGGTCATATAATAGTCATAAAAATATTATGGATCCCTCCCACATTCTTCACCCGTGGCAAAATACTGCAACAGGGAACAATCAGTGCTTTTAAGCTGGGCATCCAATAAATCTGGAGAGGTATTAGGCAGAACTGAAGCTCTACAGCTGCTGGAGTGGAGTGTGAGCACAGATGGATGGCTTGGGAAATGGGGTTCTTTTTTTGCCTCTGTTACTGTTTGGAAGCAAACCTGTGTTTCAGGTTTTGAAATCTCTTTAAGAGGTGTAAATGCTCTATTTGTTGAAAGATCTTATTTTCTGTTTATTTGTCAGCTGTGTTATGTAGTGATGTAAATTCAACAAAATTTAAGTGGTTTTGCAGAACCACTTGAAATGTTTTATGCAGTTCTGCTCGGTTGCTTTCTCAGGAGTGGTTAAGAGGCTTATTTTGTATGGGACCTACCCAAAAGCAATCTCTCTCCAAACCCACTGCACTGCTCCTTGCTGAAATTTCATTGCTGCCAGATGAGCAGCTTTGAGCTTTGTCCCTTGGATCCCAGGAGCAGCATGTGATTCAGGCTTTTTGTACAGAGGAGTTGCAACTTCTCCTACAAGCTGTCCCTTCTCCTCAGCTCCAGCCCACCGAGTTGTCTCCATCTGGCTACTCTGGCTTGGGCTCTGCTTGTAGCTGGGGAGTGAGTCATGCTGGCATTGTCAGCCCAGCAAGCAGCCAGGGCATTTCTCCTCCCTGTGGTGCCTGATCTTGTCTCATGGACTCATTCCTTACTCTTTCCTAAGCTGCTATGAAAGACCTGGGGCAAGCAGAACCTGTGGTTCTTTCTATACATTTGTCACTTGATCTGCTCTGATTCTGAGCTGGTGTGTGCTCATAACCTCTGGGTGGATATTTGGGGTGAGAGCTGTGTGCCATGTGCAGTGGGGTGATACTGGTTGCTGCTGACACAGGGTCATAAAGTAGTCATGGCACTTGGGGTTCTTTCAGGAAAACTTGTCTGACGCACATGTTCAAACCTTCCTCCTTCAGACTCCCCAGTATTGGCTGGAACCCCTTGGCTCTCTCTTGTGTCTTGTCTTGGCATGTACAGAGACACTGTGCCTTTGCTGAGGACTCTGCCACCATCCCAGCTCTACCTGGAATTTGGGTTCCACAGCTCTGCTGAGTCCTGCATGTCATACCTCAAACCTAGCTTTAGCAGAACCTTTATCTATGAAATGTGTTACATTTTATTAAAACGTGTCACAAGGGTCGAGAATGAGAGGATGGTGCTGCCATGCAACAAGTCCATGTTCTGAACCCTTTGCACACTCTCATTTCCTTGCTGTTGAATGTTTGTTGTACTGTGTGCTTAAGAGGGCAGCAAAACAAACCTTGCTGGCCTCTCTGGAGCCAGTTGTGTGACAGTCAAGAGACTCAGCCAGTAGTCAATATAGTTGTGACTAACTCCTGCAATGACACAACTTTTCAAGATGAACATTGACCTTTATAGGCTTAAGTGCATTTCTCCCAATAAAGTGTAGTCATGGCGATATTCCCAAATGATTTCTCTATGGATGGCAAGTAGCTGGAAGAGGTTTCTAGAGACAGAATAAGCAATTTGAAGAAACAGACATATGCTCCTGCTATTGACTGTATTGAAAAGTTTCTGCAAGCATTGAATGAACAAAGGAGCAGACCGCGAAGCTTCGTGGCTGTTGAAGAAAGTCCTTCTGATGCTGGAGGTCAGAATCTATTAGAAATTTATCCAGAAGTGAATTAATGTGTTGACAATGTGCTGCAGGGTTAGGTCACATGCAGTCTCTAGATTTTTCTCAGGAACTTCTTTTGCTGTTCACACAGTTTTCAGGCTGAAATTATGTATATGAAGAGAGCAGGATGACAGACAACCCTGACTCCTTAACTTAGACTCCATCCATTAGCCTTTTGGATAAACTTCAGATTTTAGCATGGGGGTGCCAGCCACACAATCCAAGAGGGAAGTAGTCTAATTCGTTAGCTCTGCAGGCTAGTGGCCACCCTGTGCCACAACTTTGGGCTGTGGTGTGTTAATGAGGAGTCAGCCTTGCAGGGAGTCTGTGTCCAGGCTGGCACCTCTGGGATGCACGTGCTCACTGCCTCACAAGAATGCACATCTTGCAGTGCACCCGGGGACATCTCCTGCCTGGGTATTCTTCTCCATAGAGCGTGGAATAAGCAGCTGTAGATTAGTTGCTGTGCAGCTGCCCTTCCTTGGAGGGTGTCTGTCAGCAGGGAAAAAAATAATGCAGAGCGAGGCTGGTCCCTGCAGGGATCCTGGCCAGCCTCAGCCTTGGACACCAGCTGAGGATCAGCTGTAACCCTTGCTCAGGCAAAGGCCAGGCAGAAGGAGAAAGTAGAACTCAAGAAAATAGTTTCTCCAGGGAAGCTTCTGCAGGAACAAAAAGCCAAAGCCTCTGTAACAGAGCCAAACATCAATGAATGAAAAATCTAATTACCCTTTCTTGTGGGGTTTGCAGTCCAGGAAATGTGGCCCTCTGGGACAGATGTAAATATAGGCATAATCTAATGCCATACTTTCCTGGACTCCCTGAATTCAAGACCTCCCTATTAAGCACTTAGTTGGTTCTAATGAGAGTTCTTGAGCTGGAGGTGGTGTCTGTTTTTTTCACTCTCTCCCCACCAGTCTGTGCACAGTGCTGTAGGTGAAGGCCAGGAGCATTATAAAATAACTGACATGAGTTGCTTCTCTTGATTCCTTCAGCTTTCCACATAATGTGCTGATGTCTCCTCCCAGCTGTTTCTATAGCTACGGCAGCAAAGGAGTGTAAAAAGGCAGCTCTTCAGGTGTGGCAAAATGCCCTGAAGAGCAGCCTGTGTGTCTGTCTATGCTCCCTCCTGGCAGTGCTGCAGCCCATCTTCAGCAGAGATCTGCCTCAAATTGAGTGGATTTGAGAGGCTGGGTCTCTTGCCAGTCCTAGTGATTTTTGCTTGTGATTTGTTGCTGAAATCTTGAGACCTGACAGGTCTGTGTTTGCTTTCCAATCCTGCCTTTGTGAGCAGGTGGGGTGGTTCTGGGATGCTCAGAGCAGGTCCATGTTTCCACAAAGGTGTATAAGGTTTGTTGTTTCGAATTGCTGAGAGGTGCTTCAGCACAGCCATGTGAGAAAAGATGCTGCAGTGCACAGACTGAGGGCCAGAAAGTCTTCAGCACCTGCGGTCTCCACAACTGTTGTTTCAGAGCAGTACACACACAACCACTTGGCAAGGCTTGCCAGCAAAGGAACCTGCCACTGAGCAGAAAGAAAGAAGTTCTTCTGCGTGAAGAACCAATATTGCGGACTTGGGCTCAGTTTGGCTATCCCAGCCAGAGGGCTGTGCCTTTAGGAGGTAGTGTGCTGCCTAAGGTATGCCAAGAAGAGAATAGATAAGTTTCCCTAGCATGAAGAAAATGCATGTGTTAAAAACCCAGAAGACCAGCTGCAGGGATAGCATTTAGCAGGCAAAGGAGTACTTCAAGTGTCTTCTGTTGTGTTAATTGACTGCTATCCAAATGTACTTTCGAGGGCTGATCTAACCAGATGCAAAACACTCTCCTCTGAAGGAGCAGCTGTGTGTGCTAGCTGGGTTTGCTTGGCTTTCAGTCCCAGGGAAAGGGCAATGAGTGCTCAGCTGTTCCTAAAAAATTGCTGGTGAGGAAAACAAACTAACAGACACAGCAGGGATTTTGTAGCATACAACTGAGGAGCTGAGATCTTTTCCCCCAGCAGACCTCAGCACCCGTGTGCTCCCACACAGCCTGCAGGCAGTCCCTTCGCTGGAGGTGGTGTCTGTGAGCCAGTCCCAGGGAGCTGCCTTCCACCCTGGGCAGAGTCTGCGGGGTAGAGGGGCTCTAAGGGCAAAGAAGGGCAGAGTCCAGCCAGGACTGGCAGAGTGGGTTACTGTGGAGGTTTGGTTTACTGACCATAGAATTGGGGACCAGAAATTTATTTTTCTAGAAGATCTATGCAGGTTAGACAAGAAAGAACTCATCACACCTTGGTGCTTCCTAGAACACTGTCTTGTTCCTGCAACAAGCAGTAGAACATCAGACTGATGCTGATGGGAGAATAGGGGGGAAAAAAAAAAAGAAAAAAAAAAAAAAAAAGCAATGACCAGTTGTACAGGCTAATTTCATATGCTACTGAAAAAATGCCAGACTGCCTTCATAGCCTTGTATGCCCTGGGGACTAATAATGCCAATTTATGAGATTGTGTGAGTACCCACCAGCTTCTTCAGGCTGGAGCTCAATACTCCTGTCATGTTTAACAGAAGGAAAGCAGGAGTGAGTGAGGTGATGTTACCCAGATCCCTGTTGTTTTGGGACTCACCCAGTGATTCAGGCAGCTTTCTGTGCCTAAATGAAGTTCTTGGTAGCAGACTGATAATATCAAACACTCAGTGCCCTGGCAGCACTTCTGAAAGCCAAACTCTGGAGTGAATGACAAAGTGTTTTTCCATTCCTTGGAAAGTACAAACTGCTTTTCTTTTTGCTGCCCCACCACTCACTGCTTGTGGGAGATTTGTTTATGTTACTCTGTGTAGAAAAAAAACCCCAAAAAACTACATGTTATCTCAGAGCTGGGCAGATTAATCCAGAGGAAGATTTACTTGAGTGCAAATCAAAGGCTTAGTTTTGTTGGATAGTTCTTCAGTGTCTTGAATCTAAATCCATCATGCTATCCCTGCAGCACTCAAATATTTTAAAAGAGTTTGGAAAGTTTGCTGTTCACTGCAGTTTGTAACCAGACTGGAAGTACTGGGTGTATTTCTGTATTTCTTTCTTTTTATTTTTTTTATTTCTCTTTTTCTGTTCTTAGGGCTTCAGCTCTGATATCTTTTATCTAATTTATTTTTGTTATGTTTAGTGTTCAAGATCTCTGAAGACCTAAGGAAGGCTGTACAAATTAAAAGTACAGTCCAAATCCAGGACATTCACTCCTAGTTCTGTGTAAACAGATTCTAAGCTGAGCCCATGTAACTGACATAGGAGTGTATGTCTATAGTTAACTAACAGGAGTTAACTAATCTTTCACTTCCTGGAAGCAGGACAATATTTCCATGTTTGCTACACTTGTCTAGTTTTCCTAAGTGTTCCAGGCATACATTATAGGACCCTTTAATTTAAAATACATATGTATTCCTTGTATTCCTTGCTTTGGCTGTTAATTTATTTCCTCCATTGCCTTCTCAGTTTGCTGTTGTCCTGCAGCCTACTTGGGGTGTTCTGCTGCCATGTCTGCATCAGACACATTAGGAAGTTGTTGGGAGCAGTAAACTCTCCTCCTGATCAATGATTTTTTTTCATGTGAGTGATGGGAATGGCAGTGGGCTGCTGCTTGTTCTGACACCTTCTGTGCAGGGAGGGCTTTGGAAGTGGGTAGCACTTCCATTCTCAGCTTCTGCCTTTAAAATATGAGTGTACAGAGAATATGGGTCTCAATATATTGATAGTTGGAGTTGGGCAGTCCACAAAATATTGGCAGAGTTCTGAGATATAGCAAAATGACACTGTGGGTTAAGAAGAAAGTTGGGCAGGATCAGTTCTGGATGTTGACAGTTTATGATTTGTGTATGGCAGCCAGTTTGGCTTCCTGGACTGATTCTTGTGTCCAGTGTGATCTGGAGGTATTTCTAGTGAGAACTGAGTTCTGACTCTTCTGTTACATCCACAGGGCAATCTGGATACTCTGTCTGATTTTTCTAGAAGTTGTGAGCTCTTTTCAGTTGATTACAGGTGTGCAAGTAAAATTATTTTTAAAAAGGAATAACCAAATAAATAATAACCAAATAAATAAACTACTGATGCAGCTCTTTAGTCTGAGTGAAAAAGAAAGCAGAGTGGTGCTGAGGTTGAGCTCCACATCTGGCTGTCAGGCTGGAGGAATGCTGAATGCAAGGGGCTGGCCTAGAGGAGATGGGGAGTTCAGACTCTGAGCCAAAGGCACTGGAATCACAGGGAAGGATGGAAAACCAGGTGCAGGAGCAAGAATGGTTTTTCCATTATGTGATTCCAGCAAAAGGGCAGAAAACTTAGGAGATAAAAGGTTAATTATCCAGAGCTTGGGGTGTTGTTTGGTATGTGTCTTGTGTTAGGAACTAGCATCTTTAATGAAGCCTCTTCCTTTGGGATTTAAATGTTGAGTTCAAATAGCAGTCAGGACAAGAAGTTTTGTTTCCCATGTCACATCAAACTGGAAATGGCAAGATATCCAAAAAAATTGGCAGCTGATGTTTTCAGGTGCAGAAGGCTGAGAACTGCCAGCCAAGTCTTTCCTGGGCTCTTCCCTAAATTTCTTCAAGTTGTTAGTGTGTACAAAGGTTTTGACTCAATCATTTCTGCTCTGGGCCCTTGTGGACCAGCTTGTCTTCCTTTTGGCTTAGGGAGCACTGAGCAGATCTCAAGTGAGAAGTGTTTTTGTCCAGCAGCCTTGAAGCAAGGCGATTTTCTCCTGCATGCTTTGTGCAGCTGTGGGCAGTCATGCACACTCCCAAATTTTGAAATTCTTTATTCTGTCCATATTTTTGTCTCAGGGACCATAACTAAGAGCTGGGTAGAGTATGAATGCTAATAAAAGGTGTTTCCTACAAAGGGGAACTCCTGAGCAGTTTTTAAGATACCTTTCTCTACTATAATGGGACTGCCCATGGATTTAATGTCTTTCAAAACATTTATCAACAAAATGATGGATCTGCTGCTGCATTTGCTATCAAATGCACACAGGCATATTTGGGAGACACACTGAAACCATGCAGAAGTTTTCCAACTGATTTNAAACCAGTCAAAAGTTTTCCAACTTTTTTTTTTTTTTTTTTTTTTTTTTTTAAATCTGTCCTGCTGAAGTGGATGGCAATTCTCATGAGTGTAAGCAAGATGAAATCAGTTCGTTTCTGCTCAGATTACAATAGTTTTTGACAACTTTCTGGAAAGGATAGATAAATAAAAAACCTTTTCTTAAGAAAGCTAGATAAATGGCAATCATCTGATATGGAGGCATTGCCCACTTTGCTAAAGGTTTCTGTAGCAAGCTTACTAAGGAAGTAATCTATCTCTGGACAAGAGGCATATCTGAACTATTAAGCTTTTTCACCAGCACTGTTGAGCCAGGTGAAAATGCTGCCTATTCCAGAAAGAGTAGATTACTTTGATTTTACCCATAACTTGCTGCCAGGTCAGATATTGTTACTTAGGCAAAAACATGCCTTTTTTTTTTTTTTTTAATATTCCAGAGTTTTATCCTTTTCCATGATATTTGTGAGTGAGAAGTTCAGAGTCTGGAATTCTGCTTTTCATGTTATCTTTCAGAATCATTTTATCTCTGCTCAGACCTTGGCATAGTATTCTGTGCCCAAGTGTTAAGGTTTTTTTAACCTGGCCCAAATAAATATTTTATTTTAGTAACATCAGACAAAGACCAATTATTTCTATGATGTCTTCTTTTTTTTGGAAAGGCCCTTCTATTCCAGTCTGATGTCAAATTCATTGCTTTCATGACTCAGTCTTTCCTTCTCCAAGCTGTAGCTTCTATTTTTCTGTTTGAAGCAGGCTGTAGAGATTTTGCTCCCCGGACATCCTTGTACACAGTACTTGAAGGCTATTTGCACTTAAAATTGGATGACACTTCATGGTTGGCTGACATGAGCACGTGTCTGACATTGTAGCTGGCCCAGCTTTAAAACCAAATTCCCATTTGTGACTGCCAAAATCTTAAGAGGATGTATAATATTCCTGTTGATGGTGGAGGTTATTTTCAAAGGGGGCTCAGATGAAGGGCTTGTTCTGTCTCCAGTCCTTGAGATTAGCAGCATTCATGGACATGTGCGAACATTTGCATACCCAATGTGAAAAGTCAAATTGAGGATTTCATTAAATCTGTAATCTGTTGTCATTTGGTTGCATATCTATGACTGCAAAAAAAGCAGCCACACAGTTTTTTCTAAAAATTGACTTCCAGGCTAAGATCTATTTGAAGAAAAATAATTTTCCTGCATAACATATCTTTGAATTATTGTAAAGATGTTGTAGTTTGTTAATGGCCTAAGCCACTTATATAATCCCCAAGAAATAGCAGTAGTGCCAGAGCTGACCCACCTACAGTACTGGTTCCAGCCACCATGGGAATTTACTGACTTCTGCTTTCCTCCTTGTTTTTCCGTTGGTTTCCTATTCAACCTCTTGCTTAGTGTACTCTTTCATGTCACTTTGGTCCAGCTTTTGACTTTTGGTGTTAAGCACTGTCCAACACCTTTGAGTATATTGAATTTTTCAGGGCATTTTAAAGTTTGAACAAGTTATGCTGCCTTCATATTGCCTTTTGAATGCTCTGCTAACTTATTTGTCATCCCAGTTAGTGCTTCATTCAATTCCCTGCCAGATGTTTGCTCAGACTTCATCCCCTAGGAGGTGCTCTGAGATAATTTCCCACTGTCGATGATTAATTGGCAAGTCTGTCTTCTGTGTTTGCTCCTTAAATCCTCGTTTAAGCTACAGCAGGAAGATATACTAGTTTTCTTTTTTTTTGCCACAATGAAAATCTTGACAGCTGAGACACTCTATGAAGGAGGATCTCTTAATCTAGTTCTTTTGTAATCCAAGCTTGGGGAGAAGCAGGGTAAAAAACAAACAAAAAAAACCCTTTCTGGAAGGAGAGGAAGTTGCAGCCTAAACCTTCTAAAACAAAGGAGTGCATAATGCATTGCTTAAACTGTAAATCCCAGCAAATATTCTTTCAGAATTTGCTCTGGGATTGATACTTGGCAGCAAATAATGGCTGAAGACAGGACTATTTTTGGCCTGGTTAGGATTTCCCTTAGTTTTGTAGCCAATTGTGAAACCACCATCCAGCTGTATCGCTAGATATAGCACTGACCTTTTTACCTTATTGGACCACAGTTTGACTTTTAATTGAAATTGCACTATAATTACACCTTGTGTCCCAATGGACACTTGTCTCTCTCATGAAACCAGTACAACATATTGCAACAATCTGTTCTCAAGCGATACAGAGCAGACACTGAGGAACCACTGTGTCTCATCTCTGCTGGTGGTGCTGATTCCTCCAGGACACCACTCCTAAAGCTGCTGTCGAAGGAAGTGCTCACTTGGGTGTAAGAGGGTGGTGAGGTTGTGGCTTATTTCAAGGGAGTTGGCTTCCCCTCTTAACTGACCATCCAAAACAATCCCATGAAGCGGAAGGAAGAGGTCATTGGAAAAAACATTGAGAGCTCATGGCAAGAGGAAGATACATCTGTAGAAATTGGATATTCCTTCAAGTCTGCTGTGACATCTGCACAGGTCTGGAGAGCAGTGTGCACTGTTTGTGTTGGCACACCTTGACACTGGCTTTAGGACTGGAATATTTGTCCAGGCTGTATTTCAATCCTGTAACATGAAAAGTACCAGCTCTACTGACCTCTCAGTCACAGAATGGGTTAGGCTGGAAGTGACCGCAGTAGCTCATCTGTGGTTAAGATGAGCTTGATACCTTCCTGCTCAAGCAGGATCATCCCTGGGCACATGGCACAGGATTGTGTCCAGGTAGTTCTTGAATATCTCCAGTGAGGGGGACTCCACAGCCGTTTGGAACAATCTGCTTCAGTGCATGGTCACCTTCCTCCCTCTCAAAGGCATCCTAAAGGACAAAAGGAGGCTGTTACATGTTTAGATAAATCTCTGATTTGGGCAATTAGAACATCAGGATCATGAGGACATAAATATGCTGCTTGGTTTAGAATATTTACTTTTGTTTCCTGTAGTTCTAATGCTTTTCTGGTTGAAATAAAACACAGTTTACACCAAAAGGCTCAGTGAACTTTGTGCTAACAAATCCAGTGATGTTTATATGGAGGATAACTGTAATATTGTACCTTATGCTCTGCCTAGAAATAAGGTGCAGAAGAGTTTTGTAACACTGTTTGCAGACCTGCCAGTAGGGAGTGGGAGAGACCTGTCTGAATTTGAAGATCAGCAGAGTAGGATGCTGCTTTCCACCTAACAGGACTGAGAGAGCAAAACACAGCTCCTCTGTGCAGCTGAAATGTCTGCGAAACAATGATACAGAAAATAAATGCTATAGCACCCAGCCAGTTCTGCAGTAGTTATTTGGCATATGATGTATGCAAAAAATCAGGGCCCTTGTTCATTCCCACACTCTGTCCAAGCTACCTTTAATGGTCTCAAGTAATGGGAAATCCATCACTTTTTCCTGGACTCCTCCTTGGTCTAGGAGCCATTCCTGCCAGCCAATCTCGATTAACTTTGCTTTCAGATTCATACAATTACACCTTCTCTGGCCTTTATTTTTCTGATTGCTTCTCTTTGCTTTATACATATCTATGAGAGCTGTACAAGCAGTCTGTACCTCTAGGATAGTTAGCTGTCCCAAGAGGAAACTTCCAGTGCTGAAGATAGGCATTTTTATCATGATGGAGAGGCATTTTTATCATGAGGTCCCCTTATGGAGACCAAGTGAAATGTGGAGTCTTGAGGACTGGCCTGTAAAGTTGGGTAATTGTTTGCATATGAGGCAGGTTAATCACTGTCATAGTGTTGTGTGTTGAATGTACAAGAGAAAGGTTGCATTGTGGTTTGGGGCTGTCTAGTGGGGATATGCAGAGTTGAGAAGATGCTGTGCACACAAGATCAGTGTGGCTTAATGGTGAATGCTGGTTAAAACCTGGGAACACAGTATAAAAACTGTGCAAATAGTCCTCAAACATCAGCCTTCACTAAAAATGGCATGCCACTGGCAGGTGGTTGTGTGTCAGTGTTATTCTGGAGGAGTGTGAAGGAGCTATGCTGACCCCACTTCAGCTGGGTACCTAAAACCCAACTTGGTGCTTCATTTTTCAGCATAGTTGCCTGTGGTCTTTAGCTCTGTCTTGCTGTTTTGTCTGTAAACTGGGAGTAGTGCTGCTCTACCTTCACAAGAGCTTGATCAATGTTGTTTGTGGGGCACTGAGACTGAGCAGTGGTGAGCAGGGTACATTAACGGAGGTGAAATTAATACCATTGTGGAGACAGCAGGGCTTAGGAGTCCATAGTGAGCAATTAGGGGGGAAGAAAATTGTGAGGAGCTGTTAAATGAGTTTTACCTTTCCTGTGTTTTGTAGAACAATAGTCCATGACCTGTATTTTAATGCTGCTTACACTGGATGCTTTTCTCTGCTGTTCTAAGAGGGGTTTTGGCTCTTCTTGATCATTTTAGCTCAAGTGGGGCTGGGTGTATAAATGCTGTGTGATAAACCATATGAGTAGGCTACCGGGGAGTTGGGAGACACAGCTGATGTCTCTGCGTGTTGGCAGTTCCAGGCATTTTTCCTCTTCAGCTGGCCTGCACTAAGTCAAACTATATGGGTGAACATAGGGACAAAGTGACAAAGAGTAACTCACTTAAGAAATGGCAAGCCCAGAATTAAGGATGTTATTTCTATCTAGTGAACTTGAGGAGCCTGATGGAGAACTGTTTTGTCTATTGATGGAAATAGTTTCCCTGATAAGCTATTTGCAATTACCTGTTAATTGTCTT
Source organism: Regulus satrapa (assembly GCA_013396955.1). Classification (NCBI taxonomy): domain Eukaryota; kingdom Metazoa; phylum Chordata; class Aves; order Passeriformes; family Regulidae; genus Regulus; species Regulus satrapa. Next base: position 1,199,730 of record VWZN01003768.1, on the reverse strand, counting down.
TCTTCAGCTCCTGTCATGCCATCTGGAAATCACCAAAGCCTGGCTAGTAACAACTGGCTTCTCAGCTCAGCAGGAATACTGAGCTCCTGATTTGGTAATCAGAGTATCAGGCAGTGACTGCTGCTCCTCTTGTTTGGGTTTGAAGTGTGAAATGCAGCATGATTATGGTTGAGGCAAGATTTCTGCATGGGGGCACTCCACATTTACCCTCCTGTCTTGAAGAGCTGGCTGTGAACACAACTCAAGTGAAGTAATCAGGGGTTGGTTTCTCCCCTCTTCCCAGACAGGATAATTTCTGCATGGGATTGCCCAAAGAGCTTGGGGAATGCACTACTCTGCTCCTACAGCAAGTTGATACTGAATTCCCACTTCATGCAGTTTGAAAGGTCCAGGTAGAGCTTTCCCATCAAGAGGATTAATTTGTCTTGGATTTTCTTGTGTCTATAGAGAAGACAAAGGAGTTCAGGGTTTTCAGTAGCTAAGAAAACCTTGCAGCAGAAAACATTGCAAACTTACACACTATTTTTCCTGGGAGTTCTGAATGAGGGCAAGCAAATGAAAAATGGGAACTTTTTAAGACAAGATACTTGTGATCTGTGCATTCCCAGGGAAAGTAAGGATGGCTTTTCCAAATGTGAATGATTTGAAAGCTTTGTCTGATGGGCCACAAACTTCTGCTAGAAAAGAATTTGGCAGGAGACCACACAGGATAAACTTCAGGCAGAAATCATCTACTGAAAGGGAAAGGACTCAAAACTCAGGACCTCTTGTGGGAAAAAGCATTAGAATTATAACAGGATAGTGACTGCTCTTCCAGCGCAACCACTCCACAACAAAACTGACAGGAAGGGGTTATCCTCTCTGCCTTGTTCACTGCACTGGGCAGCGACACCAAAGGATGACCAGTGTTTAGGTCACTGTGTGAACAGGCACACAGAAATCTCTTTCCTCTTCATTGGTATCATGTCAGACTGGTTTCCTCCAAGGACACTCTAAAAAAATATTAATTACTTTTTTTTTTTTTTTTTTTAATGAAGTCAGGCTTTTTTCTTTTGTCAGAAGCATTGCAAGTATTTCACGGACAGGTTTACAGAATTCACATTTTGTTCAATGAATAAATACTTAGTTGCAAATCTGGTGTATTGTAACTAAAAATTCATCAGGAAGGTGAGGAACAAATCCACTTTGCTCCTGACTAATATGAGCATTTGCAAAGAGAAAGAAACGTTAACCTTGCACCTTTGCTAAAATGAATCAGTCATCTGGAGCTCAGTTTTTTCTTCAAAAATAATTACTGGGGAATAAAAAGGCTGCAGTTGTTGCTTTATTTTTTTTCCCTTCTGCATTTTGGGCAAATTTGTCTGGGACAAATTTTCTAGCTTTGTATAGTTTAACAATGGCTGGAAATATGGAACAAAAATTGGTTCTCTCTCATGTGACCAGCGCTCAGCCTGGTGCCCAGTGCCCACAACCATGTTCACAGCAGCACCATGGTCCAAATTTGCACTGATGCAAACCCATGTTACCTTCCCCTCTCGAGTGTCCTTGCTGTGCAGCTGCCCCTGTGCTGTGGCTGCCTAGTGTGGCAGGAGCTGCTTGGGTACTTTATTAGGTTTAATTTCAGCAAACGGTGAGACTAAAATCAAAATCCAGGATTCCCTAGATTCTTCCTTTTCTTAGCACTTTCTCAAGATAAAATGTCTTGCACATTGAAGAGGTAGAGTAAAAATCACAAGGTTTGACACTGTTAAAGTGTTTTCTTCTCAAATTTGGCCTATGCTTCAGGGTTTTGAGGAATAGCTTTTATCATTCTTCCCAAGAGTGCACTTCTAAACAAATAAATATTCTTCAACCAATGTTTACAATCAGAAGGGGCAGCCAGAAAATTTTCAAGCAGTGAAAAATAAATTGGTCAGTAGGTATCTTTGCCAACAGGGAAGTGGAGGAAAATAAACAACATCTATTATGGAAATATATTTTATTTCAAAGGTGTCATCCAGACTCTTGACTCTTGAAGACTTATCACCATTGTTGAGGTGTCCTGGCTTATGTCTTTAATTTATGTTTGAACTCTTTCACATTCATCCAAGTGTTGAAAAATGGCCAGTTTAACAAACAAAGCCTTTTATTCATAGCTATACAGGGTTCATATTGCAGTTTTGTGTACAGATAATTACATTGTATATCTTGACACTATCATTTTTCATGTTTGCTAATAGTTGCTGTTTGCCAACAATTAGTGTCTTTCTGGGGACTTAACTGCAGGCAGTTGTTTTCTCTGTAATCACATTTGCTTCAGCAAAACAGTTTAATTCTGATTTTGAGCATATGAGACCACTGATTCACTCCAGGGGTCTCCCTTAAAGTTTTACTTTGAGTAGGTCTGTGTGGTTTACTGGATCATGGACTAATCAGGAAGAGATCTCCATCTGAAACAGTCCTGAGTAATTAAAATATCATTGGGAGATCAAAGAAATGAAACATGAATCAGTCCAGTAGGACCTTTGGGGCTGCAGCTCAGCTCTACTGCTGCCCTCATCTGTCTAAGATGCTCAGCTCCTGCAGGACCAGCTCTGCATACCAGGTATTGCTGATCAGGTACAGACGTGAGAATTTCTCTTCAGACTTGGCGCCTGCCCCAGAAAGACCCATGAGGACAACAGGGAGCATTAAACTCAGTGCATGGCCTCAGTCTGGTAAGAAAGATGAGGCTCCCGGTCAGCTATTCCGCTCACAGTTCAGCCCTGTGGCATTCAACGTGTGCAACTGCAGCTTGTGATTCAAACAGGCATTTCTGTTGTTATAAGAGTGCCACTTACCTTCCAAGGGCCTTGCAAAGTTTATTCACTCACGAGATCTTTGAGGTACAAGAAGCTTGTTTTTACAGACTGAATTTGTTTTTCTTTGCATGGTTTAGGTGAGGGGAGATCCTTTTAGCCCTGATGCGATGAAGAGGGTGCCATTTTGTGTTTTCTGCAATTGATTATTATTTTCTACTTCTTTTATTTTGAGGTAAAATTTACTTTACCAGGAAATTCAGGTCTCATCACTGCCAAGTCAGGGGTCCATGTTTCATGTCCTTCCATAATATGTGAGGTAAAATCCCTTTTTGTGAAGGTATACAATGTCATATCTTGAAATCTTGTTTTGGAGGTGCTGTGTAGCTCATTGCTCCCTTCTGGTTCCCAAAGATGCCTGGCTAGATTGTGGTGGTATCAGCAAGGAAGGGTGCAGACAAACCATGATGTGCTCAAGCAAGAGGTTAAGGTGTCCACCTAGATGGAGTAGAGGAGGTAGCTTCTAAGCCAGGGCAGGCTCCCTTGTGCTCAAGGGGCCTCACAAAAAAATTGTATGGCTTCCATCAGCCAGTGCACAGGGAAAGTGAATCCTTGTGATCACAGGGCCAAAACAAGATAGTAAATCTTTCATAGAAGAGGGGAACTCTGGTTTAGAAGTAAATAGAGGAAAAACTTCTATGTTTATTATATGCATGTCCTATATCAGAGACCAGGACATTTACTTGAAAAGGAACAGGCATCTGTTCAAAGAACCCCCCCCTTCCCTGGCCAGTTGAATTCCCATCACTTCAGTCACTGTATTCAGCTTTCCTGCCTTTAGGAAAGAAAGAGGGCAGTGAGAAGGGCACAGAGTTGGAACTTCTCATCTTTCAACTTGCTTTTTGCAAGTGCAGTATTGGGCCTTGTCACTGGGGAGGATAGTTCTGGGAGTAGAGCAACTAATCAGAAAATCCTGTCAGTTTTTCATCAAACCTTGTTTCCCCCCCCAGCCTGCAGGAGGTCTGGCAGACAGGTAACAAAGATGATTGCTAACTCAAAGGTGACAATACTGGCAAATAGGAATTCTGAAGTTAATCAGAGCATCTTGGTTTATGACCCAACCATGGACTTCAAATGCATGCAAAAATAATGAAAACCTCCCTTTGTTGCTGGCAATGATTCTGAGTCTGCTTTAGAAATATTCTTGCTCCACTTATTTATCTACTGTATCTAAGATGGGAATTTTGTCTTATTGCCTTGCCTTACATGGTGTGCAAGCAGAAGAGCTGCCTTATCAGGAAAGAACCATTATTTTTTTGCCCTTCTAAGGATATGGGAGACATTTAAGTGCATCTTTGTTGTGTGGGTGAGCACTCAAGAAAGTGATTAGGCACTGAATTGGGAGCTTAACTTCCATTGCAAAGTGATGCATGCCTGTTTTTGGTACACTGACTGGCTTCATAAGATGACTTAATTTATTTTGTTAACCTCAGCTCCTTGGGCCACTGTTGATTGTGTGTGACAGCATTAATCAAGTGCATTATAGGGAACAATTTTGGAACTGTGCTATGTAAGGAGAATATTTGGGTGGCATTAAGAACAGTTTAAGCTCAGCTTGTGCTCACTGTGTGCCATAAATTGATCCGTCATATTCAACAACTATCTAGCACTCCAAAAGCATCATTTTAAATGAGAAGAGTTTTGCATAACTGTGAAAAGTAGTTAATTTGATAGCAGCCTAGTCACCAAATTCTCACAACTTACTCTATTTCTGCATGACTCTGTCATGCTGAGTTATGGATGGTATTGGAGAGAAGGACAATCTGCAGGATGGTCATTACTGAAGAAGGGTAAATACAAGCCTGTCCTTCCTCACAGCTAAAAGTTTGTGAATGGTCTCTTTGACATTTACATGAGTATTACAGGAATCCCTCCTACTGACCAGCAGTCAAAAATCATTATACAGAGACAAGAGTAAGATACTTACAGCCTTGACTAGGACAGGTTTGTTGGACTAGCCATGTGACCATACTCTGGAAATTCCTTTCAACAAGAACAATCCTGACCTAGATGTGGTCTAGGTTATATTACTGACAGAATATTTGGAGCTCTTGGTCAGTTGGGAAATGATTAAAATGTTTTAAAGGTGTTTTTTTGTATTGGTTACTCACAAATGAAAGGCAGATGTAAAACTGCTTGAGCTATAAATCTGGCCTCAATCATTCGTAACATTTCAACATTATACTGTGCAAAATGGCCTCCACTTAAGTAATTTCCAAATGACTGAACTTCACATTTTTCTTCTGTTATTGTCATCAACCTCACCAGATGTCACAATCAAGGAAGAGCCCCTAATGAGAAGCTGCTGGTAAATTTGGCATGTCTCAGTCACTTCCATATGAATACCTGGAGAACAGACTGAACATCTAAACAGCCATTGTGAATCAAAAACAAAACTAAGAATGAGAGCATGGTTGTGAGTTGTTCTTTCAAACTGCTCTATATAAACAAAATAAATAGCCCTGTCAGTGTATATAAAGCAATAACCTGACTCATGATCAAGTTGAACCTTTCCAGTTTTGTGTTTCCATGATTGCATTCTACAACTAGACCTAGAGAGACGGCTGTCATCTGCACCTTGGTGAGGGTGATAAACAGGGACTATTTTGTAACCAACACAAGTCTGTTATTTATATTCCTACAGCTCAGCTACAACACTGATAGATAAAAAAGTTACAAATACCTTGTTGTTCTATTAGATCTCTTTTAAGATTACATGTATCAAGAGAATAGCAGAGAATGATAAAATTAGATTGTCCTCTGGCTGCAAATATTGCAGTCACTGACTGAGTCTTTCCATAGTTAACTCTTTCTTATGCTGAACAGAAGCTTCCAGATACTTACATGGCTTAACCATCTGTGTACATATTTCCTCAACCAGCCAGATAGATTTTTCTCACTGATTGAATCTGAGAAAACCTATGGAGAGAGAGAGAGAGAGAGAGAATATGGAGAACAAAATGTGTGCAACATATTTCTCTTGACATATGTTTTCATCCCAGCTGCTCTTGTAATAGAGATGTCTGAGAGCATTTTGGACATGATGAACTGTGACCTTCAGTGAACAATGGCCCATCCCCAATACACAGAGCTAAACTTTCTCAGACTAAGGATTGTCCTCATCCTCCCTACAGCGTGTAAGCTTCCTTTATGTCGATCTTCATGATGGAATAAGCCAAGATCAGGTCTGAACATTCAAATATCTTGGATAAAATCTAACTCCAAGGCCCCTGCTACTGCACTTTATGATTGTACAGATGAGTGGTTGTAAAAATTTAAACCTGTTTGTAACAGTTTGTTGAATGAGAAACTAAGTTACCACCAGGCCTCTTTGTGCAGCTTTCCCTTTTCGCTATTTTGCAAGTTTATGCACAGTGTAGAATTTGTGTTGATGGAGAGTGAATTTGTAGCCTGTTGTCAACATGCATGTATCTAAGAAATGTAATTATTTTGCTATTTAACTTTGAAACAAAGGTAGTGTATGTAAGTCAAGTAAGGCTATGTAGTCATGAGCAGAAATCATGGCATGTGCCCTGAATGTGTTAAGACACAGTTTGGGAAGCATCTGGTCCCTTGGGAAAAGCTATATTTGGCTCAATTAAATGAAAAGAGGGTTAAATCCCCACAATCTGCTTAGAGGAAATTTGTAAACAGAGGGGCTGGAGAAAAACTATATTGAAAAATTGTTCACTAGTCCTAATGATTTAACAAATACAGTATGAATATTTCAGTAGTGGAGAGGATGATGGGATATGTGTTAGAGAAGGCTGGATTGAATCCAGGCCTCTAAGATGATTTTCTGTGACAGTTTGGTTAATTATAAGAACTACATTTAAAAAGGCACATAAACTTCATCCTGTTTTGTTTTAAAACTTTCCCCAGAGCATAAGTCCTTCTTTAAAGGTTACCCTCTGATATGTAACACGTCCCGTGTTGTTTTGCTAAGCTATGACTCTGTAATAAGTGTTTGAAATTTACAGCTTCACTTAGTCATAGACTTGAGAAGTGTTTATTTTTTCTCAGTTGTTCTTGCTATGCAATGAATGTAGCTCACCGAGTACTCTGACTGCAGCCCTGGACTCTGGCAGGCGCCGTCTCTCCAAGCAAGAGCACATTGGCTGCAGCGCCCTGGTAACGTGAGTGAGGCCTTTCTGCCCATTGCAGGGTAATAATTTGCAGGCTGAGGAGGAGAGGCTAGAACCGAAGTCACACAAGGTCATTTCTGGCTGAACTGAAAATAAAATCCATGTTTTAAAGGCAGCTTAGGAAAGTTGCTGCCACTTATCCATACTGGTTTGCAGAAAGAGCCGCTCTGCCTATTTAGATGTGGTGGTTGCAAAATGGGGGGTTCCTTTCCCACAAGTAACTCATTTGTTTCGGTGAGTTAAAATTCCCTATTTGGATAAACTCTGTGGCTGCTGGCAGCCATTGTGATTAGTACCGTGATGCAAACAGCTTGAGGTTTCTTGCACAAGGGGAGCTGCTGTGCATGAAGGATCCTCTTCAGGAGACTTTAGAAGCATGTGTTTCTATTTTGAGAAAAGCTGAATGTGCTTTATGGGAAAAGGAAACACCACCATTGATACTAGATGAATGTTCTGTAGATGGCTAATACTGCAACTAAATCCAAATTAAAACTATGCTTCTGTTCATCCAGACAGATTAGCAAGTGTTTACCGTTAAGTAGTTGATTTATTTAGCATTTCCATAATGTTCTTAACAATAGCTGCATAGCACTTACGTAAAGATTTCTTTCAAAGAAGTTCTCGGTAGCCTTTTGCTGTGGGGAGAAATTCAAGCTCTGTGCCTTGGCCTGCTGTTGCCCCCAGTGAGTACTTGCTCTGTGCATGGTGGTCACACACCCTCTGCTGCTGTCCCAGGCAAGCAGTGATGGCCCCTGGGGTGTTTTGGTTGCCTCTGGGTCCTGTGGGTCCTTTCCACAGACACCATCTGGTATCTCCTTGCACTGGCACCATGCAGGGTTATATCAAGGATAAAGCAAACCTTAGATAGCATCAGAGAATCCCTTTTAGAAGTGTATTGAGAGGGCTGTGAGCATGAACTTCTGAAAATGCAATGGAGGCTTCATTTAATTACTGTGTGCCCAGAAGTTCTGCTCTGTACATCCTGTGGACATCTGCCTTTGTAGTGGTGTCAGGGGCTCCATTTTATTTCCTATAAGAGGCTTGAAACTCCCTGCTTAGGGTTTGGCAGGAGCCTGAACTGATAGCTACTGGCTACACAGGCAATGGGACACATGGACCTGGGTCAGAAGATCTGCCAGGAACTCAGGGCTCAGGGAATAATCTCACAGGCTGCATTTCAGTGTAAATTATTTCCCTCTGAAAAATATTCCTTTTTTAGGGCTTTACTGGAACATAAAATGTGGCCCTTAGGAGGTGGAGGCTGCTTCAGGCTTGCTGATTGGATTAAAATATAATTATTTCCTGTTCTGCCCAAATCACTTGGTACCCAGTTGGGGGTGCTGCAAAGAGAATGCACTCCCCTCGCCCAGGAGCTGAATGGGATTTCTCTTCATTCAGCAGAATGGAAAAGAAAAATAGAGAATAATACATTAGGGACTTATATGCTGTTGTACAAACAATTGCTTGGCATCAGAGCAAAGCCAAGTAATCCCATCAGCTCTCATTCATAGACAACCAGCAGTAGGAGGAGGGTCAGGTTCATTACCTGGGGGATTCTGCTCAAATGCAGGCTCCAGGCCAGCAGGGAGATGTCAAGAAAGAGTGAAGGCAATGTAATCAGCTCTGGGTGTAAAAGTTACAATCCGTTGGAGGAGGGAGTTTATAACATCCTGCAATGAGTGAAGCGAGACTGGGGCTGAAAGATGAAGGAAATCGGGATGGAGGATTTTCTGGCTTTTGAGGTTTTATGAACCTTGCAAACTGGTTTATGGGTTCACAAAGCTAGTTGAGTCTGCAAACAATCTCTNTTTTTTTTTTTTTTTCATTTAAATCCTTTTCTTTCCCGGGCCATCCAGGTTAGCAATAAAAATAATGTCAAACAATGAAGTAAAGCTGAGTCTGTTCTGCAAAGACTAGCAGACTTTGACTAGACTAGAACATCCCACCAGAGAGAGCTGAGCCACAGAGCACACTGTCTTTATTCACTGAATGGTGAATAAATGGATGCTCATGCTGGCTGCAATTTGTTTCTATTCTCATCTTTATTTTCAGTAACTTTCACTCTTCATATTGTGTTTGGCTTTGAGGGGTTTTTTTCATTGGTTTCATAAGGAAGCAGAAGCAAATGGAAATCAATCCTTTTGTACATGTATGAGTGCCTTTCAGTCTCACCCATCTGGTGTTCTTATTATGGCAACAAATTTCATCCAAATTTACCAGAAGGGTACAGTTCTCAAAGGTAATTGTGTTCCAACATGTTGTCTGAATATAAGTGCCTCAAGAGGGGGCAAGACCTTGTTAATGTTTTAGCAAGGAGCAAAACTTCAGGGAATTGAATTCACTAGGAATTATAAACATACTCCCACAACAAAACCCAAACCAACCAAAGAAACAAGCAAAAGACAGAGAGAGAGAGAGAGAGAGAGAGAGAGAGAAAGAAGAAAAGGAAGAAGGCTCAGGAGAAACTCACCATGCTGTAGCTTCAGAAAAAGCTTGCAACTACCATGAGACTGAAATCCTCACGAGACCATGTCGTTAACTCATGGACCTCTCTGTGTTTCTGCTTTGCTGAATGTCTCTGTAAAGCAGTATGTAACCTATGTAACATCCGAGAACAAATCAAACTGACAGTCCAAGCAGCAGTGAAACTAGATCAGCCTGTTTGTTATTCCATGCCTAGTCATGAGAGAAATGTGGAGCTTGTTTCACAAATTGAAACATCCCGAATTATCAGCAGGCCTGTGACCACTCTGCATTTTTGGTTTTTATTGGCAGTTAACTGAAGCCAAACAGGACCAGACCAAGCCTGTTACTTCATCTTTGCTTGGCTGAAAATGTCGCTGTGGTCTGATTGTGCTCCTAGAAATATCAGACATGGCTTTCTGTTGGAGGATGCTGGATCCAGAGGCAATCATTTGTGAATTGATCCTACTACTTGTGGGATGGACTCCCTTTGGAGTCTCTACTGCTTGCTCTGGATGCTAAAGGACAGACATATGTGAAAGGACCAGCGATGTAAATGTTCTGGAGTTAGCTCTGGATAAGGTTTTCTTGTACAAATTTCCATATAATCCCTGCAATTTCAATAGTATGTTTAGGAAGAAGGAGAAAAAAGTAAAATAGATAAATATTTTTAAAAGGAAGGGAGAGTGGCTCCCTTCTGGTCAACATATCTGTCCTGCACAAGTGTCAGATATTCCAGGGTAATGACCCATAACCCATAAAGAGCAGTTTTACTTGCTGACAAGGCAGCAGGTAATGGGCTGGGGCAATAAATGGTGTATTTTCTGCAGCTTCTCTTGAAAGATTATCCTGAAATTTTCATCCACTGAACTCCTGTGTTCATGGCAAGCACACTCCTGGCCAGGTAAGTACATTCATGGCCAAAAAGCAGGTGCCTAAATGTATGTTTAGTGAAAGCCATTTCAGAGGTGAAATCTGTGGTTGTCTCCCAGGTGCAGCTTTTAGGGTGAATACAATTATTTTGGGAAATGCACAGAGAAGCCCTGTAAAGGGTCTGTCCTCCTGCATCCTGCCATAAAGTGGTGCATGCAGCCAGTCCCTGGGGATTCATAGCTACCTGTCGAACAGCTTGTAAAAACTGACTTGGTTGTTGGTATTTTACTTGTTGGAGGTACCTGCCTGAGGCCACGGTGCTCTGCAGGACTCTGCCCAGAGAAGGGCTCTGCCTGTGTTAATTTGCAGCCTCAACAGAAACATGCTTGGGAGACAAAATGGGAGTGCCTCTCTCTTTGGCCTTGAACCAGTTTCCTTGTACATGACTTGGTGTGAAATTCAGTGGCTTAGGAAAGACTATGTTGCAGTGTTAAGGATGCTTTGGCTCATGGGTGTTAGAAATGAAACCCTCTCCTTTTCAGTTGTTGTTTGCAGGAGTTTACTCATAAAAAGTGTAAAACCTACTGTCGTAGCATTTTGTTTTACAAACCATGACTGAGTGTCCCTGATGCCCTCCACCCATCATCCATCAGTGGGTGTGGGGCCAGGGATGTGCTGGCTCTGTCCTGGTGCCCTCAGAGTCATCTTTGTGCTTCCCAGAGGAGCTCCAGGCTGTGGTGTGCTGTGGCCATGTGGCTTTTGACTTTGGACAGTGACTGAAGATCACCCTGAAAACCATGACATGGAGAATAACCTGATTTTTGGTGTGAATTGATTCCTGAGTATGCCTACCAGGCCCTAATTAGAAGGGTGTCCCTCATGGTGACTGGTTTCCCATCTGGCTGAGTAAAGATGGTAGATAGTCAATGTTGCAAGCACAGGTCACGACTGCATGCTGTTCCAGCCAAAATTGTAAAATACAGCTGTGAAACAAGATCAGCAAGGGAGGATTTTGCTACTTTGTTGCTCAGACCATTTTGGGGGAGGAAGGAGTGAAGAAGCTGGGCTTGATCCATCGCAGGCTACCTGCATTCTTTCTCCACACTGGGTGCTCCACAGTGCAATTCCTTTACAGCAGCAATTCCCTTATGCTCTCTTATCAGCAATGGGAAGGTGTTTTATTACTGGTTGCTGCTGGCTGCTCACCAAGCACCCTTGAGACAGGACTCGTCACTCAAGCTAAATTAAAGAGTGCTTGAGTACATACAGGGGAAGCAAAAACAAACTGTCAGGAACTGAATCCAGAACACCTGACATGCAGAGCTGCCTGGTTGACATCAGCCTTTCTCCCCTCCCCTAACCAAGTGCCCCCTTGCAGAGCTGTCCAAAGGAGTTAGGTACCTATCTTCTTTAGAGTGAGATGCCTAATGTCAGAATTCAGGATTTCTGCAATTTCCCTTGACTGTCACTAGTTCTTTGTATGCCCTTGGGTACATCAGTTAACCTGCATTAAGTATCCTACTCTGTGCAGCAATCCCCTCTCACAGCTCAGTGATGCTGCAGGTTGTGGAGATGTGCAGTTGGTCAAGCTGGGATATGATGAATTTTGCAAGCCAGGGCGGGGTTATTCCTGCAGGCAGAAAGGTATCTTCTGATGCAGCAAGGCCATGGAAACTCTGCTTCACACCCCCCCTCCCAGTTAAGGGGCTGTGCTAGCAGAGTGCTGGTGCACAGGCTCTGCTGTGTTTGCCACATGAGGTCCCCAAGAGCTAATGGGGCGAGATGCTGAGGGGCTGTGGCTCCTGTCATTTGCAGACCAGCCCTATACATAGCCTAGGGCAGGGCAGGGGCTGCCTTCTCTCAGGCATGATGGTTTGAAGCAGCCCTCAGCATGAATGTAATACAGGGATTTTATTTTGTGGGAATTGTAATCTTCAGGCTTCCGCTTCCCTTTGGGATGAGAATGTATGGATCTGGCAAGGAAGTGGACAGTTTGGCAGCTCAGCAAGCCTTGGCTGTGAATGGAAACAGATTGTATGCTCTGCATCAAGGCTCAGGCTGGGGAGGGATGGGGTCTGTCCATGCACCGGTGGCCTGGGAGTATGGTGGGGCAGGCAGGCGATAAAGTACGGAATGCCTGCAGTACTGAAAAGTCTCGGACATCTTACATACAGCCTGTTATAACCCCACCAGAGCTTGCATTTATCCCTTCATGGGGAAGGAGCAGTCGAGTTCCCTTGAGTTGTTGTTTTGCCCCCTCTCATTATGTGAAGCCAACACCTGCCAGGAGCAGGTCTATGTGTATTATCGAAGAAGCATTTTTCCAAGGAGGAAAAAATTAAAACTTTAGTGTATTGTCCCACAATTTTGAATTTTAAGATAATTGAAGAAATGTATATTTGTAGCATTATGTCAACAATTATTACTATTGTTGCAGGAAACGTTATTTTCTGCCAGAAAAAAAATCTTTCAAATTTAAAAAATTTTAAAACAATTATTAAACAATATCTGAACAACTATCTGTGTTGAAGAAAGAGAACTGTGTGTAGAAAAGGGGGGGGGAATTGATCAACACCCCTAGTGAGGGAGCTGGACCGGTCCCTGCTGAATTCCCTGTCATCAAAGAGCCCCTGTGGAAGGTAGAGGAATCCAACCCTCCACTCAAAAATGTCACACCCCCAGGCATTACCTATGCCAAAACTCTGACGCAGCTATTTAAATACCTGTGTCTTTGTATCGATTGTCCTTGCTAAATGTCAGCAAACTGTTTTGTTAAACTAGCCCTGACTTTGACCCACATCTTTGAACCACAAGAAACACCAGCTGACATCTGTCTGCAGCATGCAAATAGTGTGGAAATGGGAAGCCACCGGGGCTTTTGGATGGATTGCTTTTCCTTCCTGGAGGCACAAGACCCCTCTGCTGATGGTGGTGCATGCCCTATGGCTGTGACAGAGCTCTATGAATGCTGGAGATCAGGCTTTCTGTGCATTTGCTGAGCAGCTTAGTAGTACAGGCTAATATCTGGGGACAACATCTGTCATCATAACAAACCCTCTCCAAACTGCCCCAGAATCATACTCCCTCTAAGCAGCACTAGGCTCCTGGTACGATTAGAGTCCACACTCAGCCCTGATCTGTTTTCAATTTGCTGATAATTGCATCCTGTATTTCTAGGTCTGGGTGCAATTGCAAATCAAGTTGGCTCCTTGCAATTGTCTTGTTCAGTCTCTTCCTTGAGTTATACACTCCTCTGAGCAGTGTTTTGGTCTGACTTGCAAACGTTAGTGTGCAGTGAAAGAGGACCAAGAGGGCTCATGACAGCTTTCCAATTCCCTGCTAATTTGTTTGATTTTGGTGCTTGCAACATGCCAAATTTGGATCCTGAGCAGAAGCCAGGCAGCGCTAGGAAGGAAAGGCCTTTGGCAGGGGGATTGGAAAAGGCTGCTGGAGCAATCAACGCAAGAACAAAGCAAAGGCAAGGGTCAGGCAGGTTTTGCTGCGTGCACGCAGCAGTTGAACGAAATTGGGAATTGATCACCAGGGCCTGGGGGTAGAGACAGTACTTGCAGCCAAGGGCACCTCTCCCTACCACAGCTGCAGCAGAGGGGTGCTGTGCTTTTACCTTGTTACTCCTTGCAGGGGTTTGAGCCCCTCTTGGATTTGAGAGATAGAGCAAATGTTCATCTATTTCTCCCCCACGAAGGCTGGGAGAGAGGATGGGTTTAGCAGTAGTGCCAGGCCCACAGGACATGCCAGCATCTTCTGCTACAGGAAGCCCTAGATGCCCACTTATCCAAATGACTCGTTGTTGGGCTGTGCAGGGATGAATCCCTCAGGAAAGGGCACTAAACTATCTGATTGTCACTTGGTATGGAGTAAAAAGGTGGGAATTTTTCTCTAGTAACTGCATGTGCTATATTTTCTCAGTTTTGCAGCATCTTGCTTGCTTTTCTCCAGTCTGGGTCCTAGAATGCTTCTGAGTGTGTTTTAAAATATCTCAAAATCCATTTGTGATTTCACTGTCTCTCCTACTATTGGTAACACCTCTAAATTGACTTTCATCTGTGAATTTATTTCTTCCTCAAAGAAGTGGCTTTCTTCCCCAAAGGATGCAGTGTTTTTATGGTGACAGAATAAATATATAAAGGCAGATTGCAGGAGTGAGTGGAGACTAACAAACTTTGTAGAGTGCTTTGGAGTATCTCCAAGGCTGGACAAGAAACCTGGATATCTAGGGATACTTAATTGGCTGGAGTGCTCAAGGGACAGGGGATGTTTGAACATTTGAAGGCACTCACATTCCTGTCAGCTCAATCTTCCAGAGCAGAAGTGAATCCAGAAATTTTAGCAAAGAACCTTATTACTGAACTAAAAAAAAAAGCTGCAGAAGTATACCTATAACTCAGTATTAAGGTACTGCAAACAGTTTTTTGCTCCATATGTGGCTTTGGGAGTCCAATGGCTCTGAGAAGCTTGGTAATCAGGGCCAAACTATGGTCTCCTACGGACCCAGAGGAAAGTGTGTATTCATATTAATTTGTGTGTATATTATGTATTTATCAGTTTTCATCTGCTAAACACATAAAAATCTGATGTGTACTTAGAAACAAAGGATAGAATTTTATCACTTGCAAACTTAACCTTTTTAAAGTTGAGAAGCCACAGGTGTTGAGTTTTTCCTAAGGGCTTAAATTAATATGAAAAATCATAGATTCATTATAATCTTGTAGGGCTGGAATGGGCCTGCAGAGATCTCCTTCATCACTCTGCATTTAGGCAGGAGGATTACTTCTACAAAATGCTTATGGTTGTTTGCCTGACTTCTTATAAAAAAACCCTCCAGTATTTAACAAGGCTAATAGTCAGAAAGCATTCTTAATAACCCCTTTAAATCTGCCTTGCTTGGAGAAAAACTGATTTTTCTTCTCTTCCTCTTAGGGAACCTGGAGAGCAATTGATCATAATCTTCTTGACCTTTTAAATGTGAGAAGATTGCTGTTACATCTCTCCTTAGTCTTCTCTTTTCTAGACTAAACAAATGTACTTCCTTCATCTATCCTTCCTGGGCCATATTTTCAAATACCTCGTTCATTCCTATTACTATCCTTTGGACTTCTTCCAGTACTCTACATCTTCTTTTAACTGTGGTGTCCCAAAATGAATACAGTTTTCCAGAAGAGTGATATCATTGCTCTTGTGTTAAATACACATAACACTTGTGATAATACATCTTAGAAAGAAATTTGTCTTGTTTGTAGTGGCATCACCACACCATTGATTCACTGAGTTTATGACTTGACCATTCTGTGCAGTGCAGTTGTCTGTCTAGTCACTGAATAGATTATCATTCTCCCTCTGTTTTCGCACTTGATTTTTCCTTTTGATGGTAATACTTTGCATTTAAACTTACCAAGTTTCATGTTGGTTGGGACTATCTGTCCAATTTTCAAGGCCATTTTTCATTTTGATCCTGCCTTTCAAAGGAGTGTCAGTCTCCTTCAATTTGTGATCCTTTGCAGAGTCTAAACTGAGTTCTTTTGGTTGAGATGCTCATTCGGAGAGGACTAGGAAATTGGTTGAAATTTATAAAGGGGGAACTATGGTTTTTTTTCATAACCCACTTAAGAAGCTTCTGGCTGTGGTGTCCTTTCATTTTTGAATTATTAAAAGAATTGTCTTTTTTTAGCTGTGTTGCAGTTGCACACTAGAGACATCTTGTAAAAAATGTATGAGTACTGATATCTTAATGCTATTTCCTCACAGAGCTCTCCTTCCTTTTCTAGTTCCATTTGTAAGAGCAATGTATTGACTTTTCAGGCCCAAAACGAGATCAGTTTTTCCATATTATTTCTATTTAGGGAAAATACTTATTCTTTAGTTGAGAAGAAGTTACTGCAAAGGCATTCCCACACGGTAAGAGAAGAGACTTGGGGACTGTGGTCTGTGATAAGAACTCCATCTAGATCTGTCACTTAGCAGGCTTTGTTTCTCTTGTCCACTGAAAGTTCATAGAGTATCTGCCCTGGGAAAAATCTAGTTCCTTGAAATTTCCCCTTCTATTTATCAGCAGATTTCCTCTTGTGCAGACTCCTAGTATCAATTCTCCTCCTCTTTCTCTTGATTCCATACTAATAATGCCTCTTCCTGGGCTGTGCATTTATATAGCAGATTATAATAGTGTCCACAGAAAAGGTGGGGAAATGGGAAGGTAGTTAACATTGACCGAAGGAAAAGGGATTTCCTTGTTCTCATCCTTACAAATTGCTCACTGCAAGCAAAGTTTCTCCAGGAGGCCCTGCAGGCAACATGTGCAGCAGACTCCATTCCTGCAGCATATTTCCCTGGCAGTGTGCTGACAGATACTGCTCTGACCAGCAATTCCAGTAACATCCCTGTCTGTCCAGCTGTCAGAGGACTGCTTGAGTATTTTCAGAAAATCAGTTCTAATAGTCTCACCATTTCATCTGTGCAAGGTCGTTAGTCCCCAGGTAACTATTGAGACAGACTGTAATTACCTCCTGTCTGCTGCACTATAAATCCTTGTTTTCACTCAGGGGTTTGCACTGGGGCCAGTCTGAAGCTTTCCTCTGATGTGGTGATCAACTTTGGGGAGCAATCATCTCTCCAGTACTTCTGAGAGGGGCTGTCTTTTCTGAAGGCTACATCCTCCCACCTAGATTTTGTTTGTGTAGAGATAGGAGTTGCTGGAGAAAGTCCTCTGACCAGGTTTAAATGTAGTGTGAGGAATAGAATAGTCCCTGGTGGCTTTGCTATCTGTGGACTCAGTACTCTTTGACCTGGATGATGAGGATTTGTATTTAGGGACTGCAAATCCTCCTGGAACAAGCAAGTTAAAGATGGCAGAGCTGGAAACTCCTGCCCCCAGTTTTCTCCCTGTGCAAGTACAAATAAGGCACCTCCCTCAACTGACCTTGTATGGTGTATTTGGCTGCTTACCTTGGCTGGTTTTGCCTTTTCAAATGGCAGTGGAGCTTGTTCTTGCTGTGTTTGCTGGGCTTGGTTGATAAGGGGAGGGAAGACAGTGCAGAATGGTGCTACCTTTGCCACCCTTGTGTCCCAGCATGTCCTGGCTCGTGCACGACTGAGAAAGCTCGTGGTGCCCCGGTCAGCTCACCCTCACTCTGCAAGGCCAGAGCAGTGCAGGCAGCTCCCTTTCCCTGCCAAGGAGCATCCAGACTGTATGTGAGAAACATGTTATCTGTATGTTATCTGCTCTCTATAATCACTGCAAACCGCATGCTTTCAGAGGCATCTAGGGCTGGGGGAGCTTGTTGTACAAATCAAGATTAATTAGGAGGATGTCAGGACGATCTTTGTACATAATAAGAAGAAAGAAATAGGCTGAGGAATACTGGACAAATGAAGAAAGGGAGCAATCAAGGAGAAAAGCTAGTTCTGGGCAGGGATACTTGGCTTGGCTGACTTCCCTGAAGGCTTGTTCCATTAACGTTTGGATATTCAGCAAAAGCTGTCTTTGCAGGGGTAAAGAGATAAGCAGAAATGTTTAGTTTAAAAGTAGCAGAGCTCCAGGTTTCAAGTGCATTCTGTCTGGCTTCCTCCTCCTCCCTCAATGAAATACTCTGGCTTTTCTGTAGCAAAATATTTGAGTGAGTCTGGGACATGCCTGGGTTCCCCATGCACATGTGGTTCTGCTCCCCTCTTCTAATTTCATCCAGATGTCTTTCTAAATTATTATTATTGTTAAGCTGTGCTGCTATTAATAACTTGGGAGTAGGATTGCTCTTCTGAACAGCAACTGGATACAAACCCAGAACTTCAATTAGTCTTCATTTAATGCTGGCTTCTTCCTTCAGCTGTTTACCATCCTAGTGCTAAAAGATGCATTGTCCAAAATACGACAATATGAACCTTTCCTTTGCTCCTCTGAGCTGGCACCTGAAGGTTGCTGTTAGAAGGTTATACTGAGTGATATGTATTGTTATGAAAAAGCAGCCAAACCCTCACAGGTGGCTTGCCTGGCATGTTGGCTGGTTGGCCAGGCACATGAAATCAATGTGATGATTTGGCTGAGTTGAGGTCAGAGCATTCAGCATCTCACAAAAATGAGCATGGTCTATAATGACCATAGTTTGCAGTATGCACTCAGGAATTTGACTTCACTCACCATGCAAAGGTCCATTGTCTGGTCCTCAGCAGAGGCAGCACATAGGCTTGCATGTTTCTTCTCAAGTGTCAGCTTCACTGACTGCAAAGGGCTGCTCCTCAGTTTATATTGCAAGTTTCAGGGCATGCCTGGAGGGATGTCACCTCTTTGAAAGAGACATTAGTCATCCACAGAAGTTTTGCTGTAAAGGGATCATGGTGAGTTCACTACTTTGCCTGGCACCTTTGCTTGAAGTCATGAGGGGCAGAAGCCCATAAAGGGTAGCTTAGCTTTGTAGGTGAGACCTCTCCATATCGGATATGAGATAGGTCTGATATTTATTGCTGGCTACACTACTGTTTTTAAACACTGGAGATGTTTTTAGACACTTAAATTGGTGGCCTTTCCATTGAGTTCTGTGGAGCATCTGCAGTTCCCTTTGACAATAGGTAGGTATGCTAAAGTTTTGGAGCCTCTATGGCAGTGATCATCTGTTGCCAGTTGATACAGAGAAATGAAACATGAGCCAAGCCTCTAGAAAATGTGTTGTGTGGTGCTGTGAGAAGTGAACTTGATGATCCAGCAAGTGCTTTCCAGGCCTGCATTCCTTTGGTTCTGAAGCTGGAAACACGAAACAGCGTGATTTCTGAGGACCTTGTTAGCTTTGGCTTCAAGTGGTAGCATGTATCTCCTGAGAACCATTCATAACATAAAAAACTTTTCTTTTTTCTTAATGGTAAAACCTAAACACTTTGCTCAACAGTGATTTAATGAGTAGAATATTCCCATTGTCAGGGTCTGATGCTAATAATAGACAGATGGCTGGCAGTTTGAAAATCAGTCAACACAAAATTTTTTGCTATATAAAACCCAAGCCATTTTAACTTGAAAAAATTGAACTGCTTGTTCCACGGTCAGATTGTAAATGAACTGGCAGTAAATACAATCTACTGACAAGATGTGTTTATATTGCAGAAATCTTGAAAACACATATAGCATAAAATGGTGCATCTGACATTAAGTGAATTATACATATGGAAAAAGGGAGGTGGGAAGAAGAAGCCTGACTGAGGGTAGGAGCAAAGCAGAGATGGGAAGCAGCAGAACCAACAAAAATGGAAGACAAACTTCACTGGCTTGTTTCTAAGAGACAGTTCTGCCAGATTCAGAATTTGGTAATAGTTACAATTGGTGCATCATATTGTTTAGAACAGTCACTAAGAACAAAGCCCTTACAGGCGTGTTGGTTGGCTGCTGTGATCAGGTGCACAGTCTTACAGTGTTAGATGGTCACTGGTGTCCCTCCTGTTACTTTGTGGGAGCAACTAATTCAGTCAGAGTGGTAACAGCAATGTCACAGGGCCCGAGTGTTTTGGAGAAGCTGGGGGAGAAGTTGCATCTGGATGTTTCTAAATTACGATGGCCACCCTTGGGTTTGGATCATCTATATTCCAGCCTTTTGTCAGGGGTAATTCTCAGTCCTCAATTCATTACTCAATCCTAAACTCCCAATTTCTCTCCACTGTTATCTCTAGCTTTACAGGCTCTGAGATATAAGAGCACAGTCATTGTGGGGAGCCCAGTGAATCCACTGCTTGGGATTTAGACTAACAGGAATTCCCACAAGAACAGGAAGTTCCCTGGCATTTTCCACTGCTACTTACTGCCTGAAACAAGGCATGAAAAACATGCAGGATGTGTATTATAGCCCCTCTTCAGAGATGTGTCTCACTGTCTAATACTTACGATAAAATCGTTCCATGTGAGGATAATTATAATAAACAATTCTCTAGATGAGCACTAGACAAAGAGGCAGCAATTAAAGAACTGTTTTGTTCTTGCATATGGGAAAAACAAAGGAGCTTCTCATTGTCACAGAAAGCTCAAGGTATAAAGTGTAATACACTAGAACAATTCCAGAGCTGCTCTTGAGGCTAAGAACTATTGCTTGGCCTCCACATTATACTGAATCCCCACACTGGGGAAGAAAAAGTGGAAAATATCATATTGATAAATTATATTTTGATATGAGAAAAATAATTTTTGAAAATTATATGAGAGAGAGCAAGAGATACTGGACTTGCCTGGATTTATAAAACAAACAAACAAAAAAAAAAACCCACAAAAAAACCACCAAAAAACCAAACTGTGTAACAGCACTGACTTTCTTGCAACTATTCTAAGGGATAATGAAAAATCAGAAGGAAGATTCAGAAAGAAACAAAGCAGGTTATGGAAGAATTGCAAGCAGTATATTACAGAGTATTTATGCAGTAGAATATTATTTTTCAGGACTTTATGAAGAAAAAAATTCCATTTTGAAAATAACAGCAATGATTAATCCTTAAGAGAAAAAGGTTTCAAATTTAGTCAGTGAAAATAATCAGTGATTCTTTATTCTAGATAAGATGAAAAGAATATGAGTTCACCAATGTTACTGGAGATCAAGAGCTGCAAAATAGTGACATACACTTGCTAAAGATTCAATTTTGAAGTTAACCTGAGAGCGATGAAAGGATGAGATGTATATACTTCAGAAGAGTCATTGAAACTAACTAGTGCAGCTTGGAGGAAGAATGATTATTTCTTAGCTTACAATAAAAACCTCCAGTTTAACCAGGGAACTACCATTGTTTCTGCTATAACCTAGTAATGCAGGTCAAACTGCAAGGCAGGTTCATCTTTGTGTCCTAAGTTTAGTCCTTTCAGGTTAGCTGGAGAGCCTCTGCAGGAAATTATGAGCTACCAATTCCCAAAACATCTGCTAGAGACACTACATGTACTTTACAGTATTGAGCAGACACTAAAGGAAGAGTTTGAAGCTCAATCCACGTATCTGTTTACGTCTACTCTTTGAGTCACCTATTTTTTGGTCTCTAGGTTATGACACATTTTCACTTACAAATATGCAGCATGATGTATTTGAAATAAACTACAAAAATAAGTCCAATGGTAGTGGTCTTGCAGCTTTGAACGCAGTCTGTGTAATAACACAGTATATATGTAAGACCTTCTTGTGCCCATTTGGGTTTTGGGAGTGGTAACACCACATTGACCATGGCTGGCAACAGGCTTTTCTAGCTGCTGTACCCTCCATTTCCAGAATTCAGTCATACAGTTCAGAAGTAAAACATAAATTACAGCAGAGGAATTAGAGCAATTGACAGGTATGAGGAAAGGGGAGAAAGGACCTATTGTGTGAGAAACAGACAGTTCTGCTGACCTGAAAATATATTATTCTATGGAAGCACAAACCAGAGGGTTTGTGGAATTTGCTCTCAATTCACCATGAAAATGCTGGGCTGGGGCAACCATCCATTTGATGCGGGTGGTCCTTAATGCATGTCATAATTTACACTTAAGGCATATACGATCCCTTGAAATTCCCTTCTTAGGAGGACCATAAAAACAGTGTTGCACACGGAGCTCACTGGAGGTTTCTGCAAAGCTCCCCCATTGTCAGACATAAACACATCCTATTATTCTAGCTTAGGTCAGAGTTCAATGACTCCCCAAAGCTTATTTCAGTCCTAAACTGATCCCACTGCAGTCCGGGTGGGCAAAGTAGAACTGTTTCCAACATCGCTTCTTTGCTCTGGCTGCTCTGCTCTGCAGTCGGAAGCAAACCTGACTCCTCAGGCTGCAGGTTAATGCACAGCTTGTCGGTGAAACCACCTTTGCTCATCCTCAGGCTGTTTTCTGAAGGATTTTGCAAGCAACACTGAAGTTTCCTATTCTCTATATAGGAGATCCTGGGATTATCATTAGGCTCATCTTCAAGAGCAGGAATCAGAAGTTAAAAGACTTCATGCAGGGAATCCTTGTTAGCACAAGAAATAGATCACAGATGTGCCTTTGCCTGTGTGGTGCTGTGAAGGCAGAGCCCGGCCCTTGCAGGCCCCCGTGGGCTCATCCCTGTTCACACACAGATGTCAGGGCTGTGCTGCTGTGCTGGGCACTGCCCCGCTGCTGGAGACAGTTCTTGGGGGTCTGGGTGGGTATGTCCCCCTCCTCTAGGCACCATCTCTGGGCCTGTCTCCAGCAGGGCAGCTGCGAGCAGTCAGGGTGAAGAGCAATCCACTTGGTTTGAACGAGGCAGCTCCCTAGATTGAGGCAATTCCTTGCTCTCAGTTTGCCAAATGCACTTTTCAGGGCCATTTAATTCTTGCTTGTTAGCATGGGGATCACACAGTGATATCTCCAAGACAGGCACTGCCACCTTTGGGGATGGTGACCCAACGGTCAGTGCAGAGGACAGGGCTCATGGATGGCAAATCAGGAAGCTTTTCCTCTGCTTAAAAGGATGAGATGGAGCTGTAGAAGGGTTTGCACTTGGACCAGAGGTCTGGGCTGCACAGGCTGGGGAGAAAATGCTGACTCCTACCCTGGGAAATAATGGCAAAATATTTACTCTGTATTTCATCTCAGCTGACAGGAGGTAAGGCTATCTCTTTGAACTATATGGCTCTGTGGTACAAGGAATGGCTCTACAAGAGCAGGTAAGAAACATTTTGGCCATTGCTGAGGTTCAGACGTTTCAAGAGGCAAATAAAGCAATGAAGGAAGAACAGAGGAAAAAAATCTGACTGCAGAATATAAACAGAATAAAAAGTACTTCTTGTTATCATCTCATAATAACTGGATCAGGAGAAAGCCAGGATATTTTACCTAAAATTGCAATGTGCATCAGTATTTGTCTCTCCCTTTTAGTCTTCTGTCTCTCAGAATCAGGCAATTTGTATTCTTGGATACAGTCAGCAAACAACCAGAATGTCAACTCAATTTGAGGGCTTGCATGGTTGGATCTGGTCCTTGGTAGTATTTTATCTCTAATGGAGAGAAAATAGCAGTGATAAGAAATGAACATGCACATCATCTTTCCCTCACATGGCCATCCCGGGGGAGGTTTCCCTGCTCAACTCGGGTCCAACAGGCTCTTTCTCCTCTCTGAAATATTGCCCATTCCTTTCACCAGAAGTTTCCTGTGCTGACTGAAATATTAAAAAGAGCAAACAACATGGGGGAAGTGTGTTTATTTGTAGGGCTGCATATTCATGCCTGGCTTAGGCCCCTCCTGCTGAGGAATTCCAGCTATTTTGCTGGAAATCTGGGGTGGGGGAGTAAAGGTGCTGGTGAGAATGGGGAGCTTGTGGTGGTGCTGGTGACAGGAGTCAGGGCCAGCTGGTCAGTGATAACATTAACAGGGGTCAGTGGAGAAGAGAAACTGGCTGGGAAGGCGACTTAGCCCACAGGAATCTACTGTGGCAGGGGGCAAGTGGAGCCCAGGCCCATGGCCACTACCGGGGTCACTGAAGCAGCACATGACAAGGCTGGCTTGTGCACCCCTCCTCAAGCCCATCCAGGCTCTGGCACCTCAGTTACACCTGGGGATCTCTAGAGAGTTTTGTTTTCCTTTTGCAGGTCCCAGACCCAGCCTCCACTGGAAATGCTTTTGGAGCCTCCTGGTAGGGGAAGGCTGTCCTCTTCTTCCCATGGCAGGCCCTCAGCTATGTTCTGAGAGGAGGGGGTGTGTGAGGAGGGAAAACAAGGCAGCTGCTTGCATCCTGGGGCCAGTGTGTTTAAAGGCAGCACAGCAGTGGTTAATGCAGTTTAAAAGCAGTGATGAATTCTCAGCCTGGCAGCGGAGCCTCTTTCTGAAAGCCTGGCTAGTGCAGGCTCCTCTGGGGCAGCTCCTTGTGCTCCTCCCTTGTGGTGAGGGGCAGTGGCTCCCCAGCTATAGCGTCTGGGGGGAACAACAGCCTCCGTGGCTGTAGGGAGCCATCATCTCGATCTTGGGAAGCATCTGTGCTTCCTGCCACTGGGGGTTCTCAGAGTGGCTGTGTTAGCCAACAAAAATCCTGTCCCCACCAGCCTCACCAGGAGCAGGGACATGCAGAAGGCTCACTAGGATTAAATATTGATTTGCCAAGCCCTTGGGAGCATGAGATGGCTCAGGCACTCTGTCTATCTCTGTAAGCAGTTGGCAAAGCAGGCTGTATCAATCAATTTCAAACAAGAGTTCTTCTCCAGATCCAAAGAAATACAGTTTAAAGTGTTGCCTTTAAATAGACAAGTTAAATAAAAATGGTAGCAGCAGAAAACTGCAGTGTACATGAAGATTGTGATGACTGAAGCATGAGATCTGGCAAAGCCTGACATCCTTCTCATGCCATGGGCTGCAGGGGCCCTAATAAACTTACATCTGCTTTTCTCCTGAAGCCGTAGAGAGACAGCTTGTGTAGGTTTCAGTGCAGAACCAAACTGGGATGATGGGTTTGCTGTGTCTGGTCCTATGAAATCTTGCATGGCTACCCACTGAGAAAAGAGGCTTCCCATGCTGCAGGCAGGTCTCTTGCCTCCTGACTTTGGGGTCCCTTTGCCTGTATGCTACCAGGATTCAGAAAACTGAAGATATTGGCTTGGCATTCTCTTGATTAGTTCTATTTCAATGTGTTGGCTTTTTTTTTTTTTTTTTTTTTTTTT
>VWZN01003768.1:1116754-1174772 GCA_013396955.1 Regulus satrapa | reverse complement strand
TTTTTTGACAGTTTCTACAAAACAGATATGTTTATTAAAAAATGCTGTGACGTTTCCAAATTTCTAGTGTTGGATGACATTTGACTTTGTGCATGCTTTGCAATTAAAATCTTAAATGGATCTTAAAAATGAAAACAAAAAAAGAAAAACCGAATATTGAGCGGGGGTGGATGTTTTCAAAAGAAAAATTAGCTGTTGCTTCTGCAAATCGATTTTCTGGCAGATGATTATATTACAACCATTTTTCATTAAAAAAATAATCTGCTGACCAGCTGTAGCACATTCATGTTTCAAGAGAAAGAGGAAGACCTCCACGTGCTGCAGTTTGGCTTGCACAGTCAGAAGGTGGGAGGGAAAACAGTAGTCCAGAGGTTTTCCTGAACACTGCAGAGCATGGTGCAAGCAGAGTATGGAGTGGTAGGCAGATCCTGCTGGGCTGACCATGTGTGTGGCCTCACACCTGCAGCTACCTCTGGCACCCCAATACAATACTACCTACCCCCAGAAGGCTGCAGGGACACAAACTCCATCGTGTGCAGAGACAGGACAGTGGGGCCAAGCTGTTCTGCCCCCAGGCTGAAGTCAGGATGTCTATCCCTCCAGGGGGGCAAGTCTCATTAAGAGGTTAAAGAACATTAAGACTTAGAGAGGGAAAGCATAAAAGCAGTCTGAGCTCTCCAGTGACTTTCTGGAAATCACCATGATCATGCACAGGCTTGAAATTCTGTTGCATCTTGCAGACATGATGGAAGGTGATACAGAGGTGACTTATGAGACACCACAGCATTAAAATTAACACTGGCTGAGTGTGTAGACAGCAGTGGCCCAGCTGTGAGAGCTGCTAAGAAATACCTGACACCCAGGTGAGACCCAGGCCCAAAAAGCATCTGCAATTTCTCTAGTGTGCTGCCAGAGCTGAGAACTGCAGAATGCCCCAGGATCTGGGCTGGAGGTTCATCAGGGCAAGGTCAGGGCTGCAGCATAATTGGCAGCTTTGTCTTATCC
This sequence comes from Regulus satrapa, assembly GCA_013396955.1. Lineage (NCBI taxonomy): Eukaryota > Metazoa > Chordata > Aves > Passeriformes > Regulidae > Regulus > Regulus satrapa. Next base: position 1,173,767 of record VWZN01003768.1, on the reverse strand, counting down.
GAAGTTCTTGCTTTATGTTTGGTTTCATTTTCTATAGCCCACTTTCTTTGTCTGCCTGAATGAAAGTGAGCATATGTAGCTAAGGATCCCAAGTTAAAGGCTGCTCTTCTGAGCATCCCAAAACTCAGTCATCGCCTTGTCCAGTTTTTCCACACAGGAATTTTCCAGTTGGATTGTAGTCTGCATTCTAAGCATTGTGGTTCCTTTAGGTTGTGATAGAGCACAGGAGTTACAGAAGAAGAAACACACTGACCTCAGTTTTTACGATAACTTACAAACCAACAACCAGCTCTACCTCTATACATTTGTAAGTTAACCTGTGTTTGCCCAGATGTGTTGTAAACAATTGCTGTGTTAACACACTACCAAAGTCACAAAGCCAATAATTCTGAAGTTAGAGAAGGGACTGAAGAGGCCAGTTTGTAAACTCGGTCTTTTTTGTTACTCTTTCTTAGAAGTCTTATTTTTGTTGTGGTTTTGCACAAAAAGGCAATGGGTATGTGTGGCCCATTCTACCTGCACAGGGGTTTGAGCCAGTCCTGCCCTGGTGAATGTCTGCTAAACCTTGGCAAGCAGCAGGCATGAGTGTTGGAGTTCAGGGAGCTGCACCTCAGGCTTGCAACTAACATCAAACTATGCCAAGGCTTTAGCCCTGTGTTCTCATCCAGAAGCAGTTTGCAGTGTGTGCAAAGGGGCTGGCATCGACAGAACATTTCCTTTTGACAGTCTGGTACAGAATGCACCAAGGAATTCCAGCGTTGCAGGTGGAAATTGTACCAACATAATACCCAGCAGTCATGCTGCTGGGTTGCATTCTGCAAATGGGAAATTTTTCCACCACTTTTTGTGACCTACTTATCAGGCTGATGAATCTGTTGAGGAAGAGAAATACGAGTGTGATAAAAAGATGGGAAGCCATGCTGATGCTATTCCCCACACTTACTTGCTCTCCACAAATATTCTTGTAAGTAGAACTCAGACCACAAAAATGCTTGTAGAAAGCTCAGAGCTTCCTATCAGCACTCCAGGAGTTTTTATTGTGGCCAGTTATCTTCTGTGCTGTTTGCTTTGTGGAGAGCAAGTGGGCACAATTAAACAGAGCTGGATCCAGCAATGTCAAGGTAGGAATCGGTTTGCTTCCCATGTACCATTGTGCTCCAGCCATCTTCTCAGTACTGTCGCTGGAGGGTGCCCAGCAAATATATGCCCTCTGGCTCTGTGCAGCAGTTGAGTATTGGCATTGGACTACCAGCATGAAATCGGGTGTTGACCTGTAGCCTACCTCCCACTATGGAGGCACTCTGCCAGCAATCTTTATTGGGTTACATGAGCTATGGGCTTGGTGCCAGAATTTGTCTGTCATGGAGCTAGGAAGTGCTCAGCAGATTTCCCAGGCAGGAACAAAAAGCCTCATGTCCTATTCAAACTTCACTTAGGAGGGGGATAGCTCCTAATCTGAGCTGCTGTCAGGGCTAGCCAGCACTTCTTCCCCCTTCACTCTCACTGTGTATCGCATGAGCTGCCAGTCAGCACCAGATCTGGCTACCTGCTCATTTGCTAGCATGTGGTGCACTTCAAATCTGGCCAAACTTGTAAGACGGTGGTTTTGCCAGTCAATCAGGATATCTGAAACTCACTTGTGGTCTCTGTGCCCTGTACCATCATGTGTGGGAGGAAACAACACTTCATTCTAGGAGGTGACAGGGTCCCAGAGGACTCCAGTTTCACTTGTGTGAGGCAGTGGCTTTTTCTTCCTGTATCTGTACAGCATCAAGCACAGAAAGAGGCCTGGCCTGAGGCTGGTGTACCTATGTGGCATCATAGTAGTAGTAAACATAGAAGCATGTGATATTTGTCAGGGAAAGGCACAATAATCTACTCTGATATTTTTGTATTTGGCTATATACATTGCTGGAAATTTTGCAAAAACCTAGCCAAAGGAATTGTATAAACTGCCTTAAATGTAAACCAGATACTGTCAATTTAGGGCATTTGTAGTGGTGGTGTAAACTGAGCCAGAAATGCTGAGCTGTGAGTCTAGGAGACAGCCATAATGCAGCCAAAAGTATTTTCTCTGTATTTAATTTAGTACAAGTGTGACTGGATAGGTACCAAGCCATGATCCTGGTCACGCTCTGAGTAGGGAAACCTTAGGAGAAAGTGACTGGGGACTTTTGGTGAGAAATCACAGATCTTCAATCAAGTTTTATGATGAAGTAACAAAAATGGGTGAGCTGGTACCTGGAAAACCCACCCTGAGGGTTCTTCTGTTATGTTTATCTAAGGATATGCCCATGAAGTGATATGCAAATAGAGGGGAGTTCAATCTGCCCATCAGTCTGGAAACCAGAGGAAGAGAAACTGGATGACCTTATGCCTCAGCTAATAAACTTCACTACAACCTTCAGTTTGGTGTCTGTAAAGCCCTGAGGACTGAAGCTGCAGAGATGTGTCATGTAAAGGACCATTCTACCTCCCTTGAACTTATATTTATATTTAAACACCTGTGGATGGCTACTGTCAGAAACTGGGTGGGAGTGGTTTTTGAGCATCTGCCTTTTTTTCCTGGTTGGCTCAGCACATGTTCCTGTGTGGGGATTAAGCCTTCTACAAAAGGAACTTGCAGATGTAGTTCAAGCAAAGCTTTAAAAGTGACCAGTTCCAGCGTTACACAAGCTGCCAAAGGGGAGAGCTGCATGCTAGAACTCTTCTCTTGGAGGCGTGGTCCAAGCAGATCCAGAGAACTGGAAGCCAGACAATTCAGCATGGAAATAAGGTGCAGATTTTTTTACAGTGAAGAGAATTAACTACTGAAATAATTTACTAGAGGCTGTACTGTGTTCTCTATCACAAGTAGTTTTAAATCAAGACCAGGCGTCTCTCTAAAATACGTCTTTCCTCAGCAGAAGGATGGGCTCACCCCACCACAGGGGATGATGTTCTCCAACCAGTATGATGCCAAATACCTACTTGATTGACTAACATTTCCTTCTGGATATAAAAACCTATGGATTTTGTGGGCAGAAAGAATGGTGTACTCTGTAATAGAGAATGTCTCTTGCATCTGTGAAAGTCTGTCAGATTTATGGAGTTGCCTATTGCAGTTTAGGGTAGAAGAAGGTGTTCCTGAATATGAAAGATGAGAGGGTGGATAGTGGCTCAGCAGGGCTGCTGAGGTGGGGACCTGGGTGTTTAGAGTCCAAAAGAAGAGCTGAGACATACTGATGTACCCCACCTGCCTGCTGCTCCAACAGTGGATGGGATTGAGAGGGCTAGTGGATTTTATGGATGGATTCCATACTGAAATTTGTGTACTGGAATTTGTGCCAGGAACTGCCAGGCTGATGTAAGGTGATGGAGTAGGGAAAACATGGCTCCTTCTTACCTGCAGGTCAAGTCTGCAGTAGGTATGTATGAGAGTGAGGGTGGGAGAATGACTGGGGAAAAGGAAACACAGCTTAGAGATGCACTGATAGCAGGATGAGTTTTGATGTAAGGTTTCACTCTTACCAGTAGTGACTGAAACTAGCTTGGGAGGTAGACATCCAGGAATACATGGGTAGCTGGGTTCCTCTTACATTGGGCAACAGCTTGACTGCTGTAGGAACTTTAATAAAGTCAAGCTGAATAATTGAAGCTGTTCTGGAGAGAAAATAAAGAAAAACAATGAAGAAAAAAATGCATCCTTCCCCACCAGAAACAGACTTTTCACAGCAATTTCATACAAGCTACAAAATCCATGTAGTCAGCAGTCCTGGTTCCAGCTGCCCTGGGGCATGGAGAGGTGACACTGTGCAAACTGAGCTGCGAACGAGGTGAGATCTGTGGGGGCACAACACTTGCCAGGCGCTGGCAATCCCTTTGCCAGCACGCTGAGCACTCAGCCGTGTAGCCATGGTGCTTTTGCTATGTTCCTACAAATCGTGCATCTCTTTCAAAGCTGATTGTTTATCCCTTGGCTGACTGAGGACATGCACATAATCCATGACAAATAATTTTGATTCAGTGAGCAATCTCTCACAGCCATCGCATTGGCTTTGCTGACAGATAATGCTCCCTTTGGCAGACAAATTCCTGACATTTACAGCTACTGCTTCAGTTCCAGTAGAAACAGTCTGTATGGCAACACAATCCGACCCCACTGGGTTCCTGACTCAGCTCATTATCATTAGCTGTTTTAAAGGCAGCCTCTAAAAATCTCAGTGCTTCCTTTCTCAGTGCCTCACAGTGAGTCCTGCAGCTCGTTTACAGATGGGGAAAAGAAGTCACAGGAAAATATAAGCTGGTTCTGGGATGCTTCTTCAGTCATCACTCTTATTGAGTAGGTGTCTGCGAGCTCTGTCTGAGGAATGGGTCATGTGTGAACACTCCTGTCGTGCCCACAAATTCCGACACACTACCCCTATGCATGAAGTGAAAGAAACTTTTTACCACCTTGCTTGAGCTGGCTCAGGGCTAGGTGGGCATAATACTGCTGAGCACCTGCAAATCACAAACTGGAAATGCTTTGGTTTCTCTCTGGCAGTGGGCAGAGAATGTGCACTGCTCCCCACGGCTGTTAGTTAATGTCCCTTCCACACTCCAGCCCCTCTCCAGCCCTCCCAGGGGTCCAGTGCTCGGCTCACACACGCAGCCCCTGGTGTGAACAATTCATGGGTGCCCACGGGCTGGTTCCACTCTGCCTTAAGTCTACTGCTCCAGGAATGGTGGAAGTCAAGAAACACTTGCTCTGACATTGATGCTTCTGACTTACTTGCTTAATTGCATTCCCTGGCTCTGGATCACTCTTAAGCCTTAGAGAACTGGATCAGATTTCCCAAGATGTTGAAGTGCCTTCAAATATAGAAGGGCTTCTATCGGGATCTTCAAACTGCCAAGCCAATTATCCCACAAAATCTGCTTTTCTGACTCTGTGGGAGGGGGTCAGTCTCAAAGGAACCCGACAGTTCAACATTTGCATGAAATGATGAGCAGCTGATCGTCTGTCTTCTAACTCAACTGCGTACCTTGCAGCCACGGCTTTTCTAGCATTGCATACTTGCTTTTAGATGTCTTTATTCAGCACTTTGGTCCGATCAGCACCTGATATTGAAATCACGAGTTCAAAGACGTGCACCCAAAGAGCCCCTTCAAGATGTGACTCCATACCCTGAGCCTTCAACAACAGACTCCTTTAACCTCCATTGTTTTTCTTTTGTGACATTAAAACACTTCATTTAAAAACCAAATTAAATGAGAATCCCTGTGACTTCTAATGGCTGTTTTCAAGCTTTTCCAAAAAGCACAGAAGAGGCCACCAAAAGCAGCTTTTTTCCTTGTTTTTGCGTCACATTTGAGCCTTTCCTGTGATCACCTGACAGATCAGAGTAGAACTTCTCCTGCTGCACAAATTCTTCTTCTTCTTTGCTGCTCATGTCTTTCCTGGCTGAAGTTCTCTTTTAGAAGGTGGGACACCAGGAGTGCCTGTGTGGAAATGACAAGGATTAGGAAGTCCCAGATTCCTTGCCTGCCTTTTCTTCTTGCATCAACTAATGCCCAGAATTGTTGACAGCAAAGAAAAATTTTCTCAGTTCAAAACGGAAACTCTTTTGGACCAAAAAGCATTTCTGTTGCTGGAAATCATTTAAATAATTAAAAAACCCCAAACAAACAAACAAAACAACCAACCAAACAAAAAAACAAAACAAACAAAACCACGCCAAAACATGTACAGATGGCTATTTTTTCAATTAAAAATTGTCACCTGAATGGAGACTTTCACCAGAAGGGAAACTTTCATCTCTGCTGAGAGCATTTGCCACTTCAGTGTCTGGCCAGGTCTGACTCCACCCTGGTGTTAGGAGGTGTTTGTTGGATTTGTTTCAGAATCTTCAGAGGAGAGGTTTATGTGCCTTGTGTCCAAATGTACGCTTGGTGGCCGGGTGCCTACATTGTGCCCTAGGATGGGGTGTTTTGGGGCTGTCCCCAGGCTGAGCACTGGCCCCTAACACACCAGTCTGGTGAGTCTTTTTTTTTCTGCTCCCAAGGCTTTGATATTTGCATGTTGGTGGTTTTATTATTCCTGGGATATTTCCAGCCCCCTATGTCGTCTGGCAGAACAGTCCCTGCAAATTCCTGCATTTATAGTTTCTCCTCCATTTTCTGAGTGCAGAAAGGTTTTCTACAGAGGAAATAAAACCAATGTGCCCTGAAAGCTGCAAAGTCACAGACTAACCAGAGAACAGTGAAGCATATGAATATCCCTGCATAGCATTTTGTGCTGCAAATAGGCCAGACTCAATGGACATGAGAATGTTTCTTTTGTATGACTTGTCTCAAGAGCAGGGCTAAAAACATTTTTACATGGCAGATGGGTTATAGTGCTTTCATTTTGTTTACATGGCTGGGAACATGACCCATCCTACTTTTCACAACTGCCATCTGTTGGTCAAATTCATTCCAGTGCAATCAACCAGGTCATGATTTTGGTATGTTTGCTGTTTTGTTGTTGCTGTTCATTTATTTGTTTTAATTTGTTTCATTGTGGTTTTCATTATTATTCTCTCTGGGAATTTAATTCTGTGCTTTTGCATCAGTAAGTAGAAAAATGTTTTCTCCTATCTTGCAATGGCTGCTTGAAAGAGCTTACTGATAACAGAAAATATTCTCTGTTTCTGCTTGCTTGCAAGTTTTTTTTAAAAAGTAAAGCAACCAAAACCAAACCTCTGAACAGGTGAGCACTCAGTCAAAGTAGTGGAATGATGGATTTGAAGTCTTCTCACAATGCTTTGTCCAGGTCAACAGAGGACAGTAATTAAAAGATCTGTATCAACATGGCTCAGGTTTCAAGCAAATTAAGAATTCTTCAGGCTGAAGAATGCCAAGAGCCTCTTTCTCTTGAAAAAGAGAAAGGTCACATATTGTTCCCTAAACTAAAGCTTCTCTCACAAATTCCTCTACACTAAGATCACATACACTCCATTCTTACTAAGTAATGATTTGCTTTGTTTATTTTTATCAACAATCCTCTTCTCTACCTTGTAATTATGTTTTCATAGAATCCTTAAGGATGGAAAACATCCTTCGGATCATTGAGAGGGGTGGGCACAGTTTGTTAACAGGAATTCTTTGCTAAGAAGGCACCAAAATTATTCAAATGGCCAGAGTAACTCTATGGACTTCTGGAGAAAAGCAAATACTGTGAAAAAGAGTTTTTATGGTGGTCAAAAAAAAATTAGGAGTGATTCTACTGCAGGCATCAGAGTCATTCAGATACAGGCAAGAAGCAAATCATGTCCTCTATTTTCTCAATATTGGCAACAAGAATGTGCTTTCTGTCCCATGTGACATAGAAGAACAGGATGGAAAGAATTGGTCTTTGTTTTGAAAGCACTGGAAATCAGAGACTTTCAAAGCATTTGCAGAGAAAAGCTATAATTTAAGAAGATTGTAGTAGAGATTTTGGTTAATTTAGCTGTTCAATTACCTATAGAAGATGGAATTTACCATTTAAGAAAATGGATTGAAAAAGAAAGAAAAATAGCCTTCTTAAAAGAAGCTGAAGATGTTGGTGGGTATTGGTTTCAGACAGACATTATTTTTAACTTCTACTGAGAAATTTGGAGTGTATCTGTGTATTTTTATAAAGTCCTTAGGGATCTGCTGCAAATTTCTTGTACTTTTGGGAAGGGAATGTGATTACTATTTTTTTTTTTTATACTAGAAACTGCTCATATACTGCTTATTAATTTTTAGGTGCATTTATATTTCTATCAAAAAAATTTCTGTTAATTACTATAATAAAGCCTGTGTTTATTTTGCCAGAAAACAATGTTCTTGTTATATATATAAAAAAAAAATCTCAGAGGAAAAACATCTGTTTTGAAAAAAAAAAAAAGGAGCCAAACCTGCTTGCTTAAAAGTGTTAAACCTTTTTCAACCTTTTAAAGAAGAGAAAAAGCAATTGAACTTTAAACAATGTGGACAATTGAGAATAAAGGTAACAACCTCTTAGACTGGCTACACATGTAGGGGGTGGTGATGGTGCTACTTTTCCAATGTAAGTACAAATTACCCCTGAGATTTCCTATCTTTATGATCTTTGTTAAGGTAGACCAGCTCTTTGATAAGAACCTGCCCAAAATACCCAAGCACAACTCTTCCGCCTTAAAGTAAATGTTCAGTGAAGTGGAGCTGAATTTCACACAGCCAGGTAAAGACCAGTGGAGAGCTCACTGCAGAAACTGAGGTCAGGTTAAACAGGGCTCTGTCTCACATTTCATGCAGCTCCCCTGTCTGTAGCTTGGCAGAGGTGGGCATCAGATGAAAGGAGAGGAGGCAAAATGGTGAAAGGGGTGATGACAGACAGACAACACCCATACATTCCTCTTCAGATGCGTTTTCACATCTGTTTGGCATTTCAGGGGTTGATTTCCTGTGAGCATTACTCAAGAACATACAAGCAAGGTGAGATCTTACACTTGAAAGGCCAGGAAGAAGAGTTTTTCAGAAAGGTACATTGGACATGTGTGGTGAAGTGTGGTTGTATAAATTAAAAAGCTGAATGAGCTTCCAAAGAAACATGAACTATCCAGACTCTGTACCTAAATCAGTGGGGTCCCTGGGTTTTCCTTTTCTCTCCCAGGCAGAAGGTATTTTTCCAATGGCCTGAACTCTTGACCCAGACATTTGCAGATCTGTAAGTGGATGTCTTCTCTTACTCCCAAGCTCATACTATTTTTAAGATCAGGATCATCTATGGAAAATAGGACTTGGATGCAGTCTTTGTAGGAGCTCTGCTTGAGGCAGCAGAGTGCATCTTTTAAAATTTTCATTCACCCTTTACAAATAAAGCCATAGCTCCATACATCCTTCCACTGCCTTCTGTGTGCTCTGTCTAGCCAGCAGTGCAGTAGGCTTTGGCATGAGTCCTTCAGCACCAGAAACATCAGTGGCTACCAAATGCTGCAGGGCTCCTCCTCTGCAGCCCAGGGTGAGAAGCAGAACCACCTTGTCCCTTCCTATGTCTGCTGACATTTGTAATGGGGAAGAAATGAGGGACAGAGGTATTTGTTCAGAAACTAAGCCTTAAAAGTACCTTTAAGTACCTTATTGAATATCTTTACTCTATGACTTACCAGTCCTGCTGCAAATGCAAAAAGCAGCCAAGATCTTTTATGTGAGTTTTTGGTGGACTTTAATAAATTGAATAAATATACACATGAAAATTCAGCAAACACAGCTCTGAGACTGCTTTGTACAACAGCATTAGGACAGTACAAAAGACAAATCAATGGCATAGCTGAATCTGAGTTACCAGTGAGCCACCAAAGAGCTCAAGCAGAAGGTGTCCATTCAAACCACGGGATCCCCTCATCAAGGAGCACTTGTGTGGATTCCCGAAGGACATGATTTATTTCAAAAGGATTTCTATATATGGTTATGCTCTTCATGGGCACAGGTCATAGGGATCTTCAGTGGTTTTTATATCTACCCATGGAGGCAGTCCAGCATGTGAAAACCAGGTCAGCTCTGGTTAGGGCATGAAAGGAGACAGTGACAGGCTGATCTAACAAGAGGCAACCTCTGCTTTGGCTCCTCTGCTGACGCAGTAGAGCAGGATCTTCTGCATTCTTCTGTCTTGTATTTAAAAGAAACCAGTTGCTTAGCCTTAGAAAGTATCTTTAAGCTTTGGGCTGAACTGGGGTCTGCTTTTGGAAACAGATTCGATCTATTCAAGGCACAGTAGGAAGGCGTGAGACCAAATAACTCCTGACAGTTTTCTTGCAAAATCTGCTATTGGAGTGCTATGAACAATATTTCTTCTGTGTCAAAAATTTTGAGTGTGAATTTGGTCCATGGAAAAAAGAAAAAGCCATCCATCCTGGACCACATATAAGTTTTTTACCTATTAATGGATTTTCTGTCATTATTTCATGATTTACTTGAATGATTTACTTGAATTTACTACATGATTTACATTTACTTGAAAAATATTGCCTGGTGGAAGATTAGGGAAGAAGCAAAAGTTTACTTTTTCTATGACATTTAGCACAGCGCTACCTTTCCATTTTTGTTCAGGATAGGAGCCACTTAGAATAAAGAAATACAGGACTGCTGCACACCAGACACAGGCCATATTTGGGTAACTTTCCTCATGAGAATCAAGTACCAGTTTCAGACAAAATTTTCAAGGCAAGCTGTGGCATGGATCCAGTCTATCTAAAAGATTGCCTGTAGCTCTGGAATGAAGACAGTGAAGGGAAATCCTTTCCCAACCACAGTGAGACTTTCTGGTTCTCAAACAGAACTCCTTTTTCTGGTGATGTCCTCTCAGGGGTGGAGATCTGTTCATGCCATCCTCCATCACAGTAGGGCCTCAAATATTACAGTATTGCTGCTGGATAGCACCAGGCTTTAAAAATTCCCTGGACTCTTTGACAGGTGATGTCTAGGGGGATTTTACCAAGAAGCCTGGAGCTCTCAGAAGGATTTTAGTTCAGTCAGTTGATGAAAAACATAAACTTTGGGCTCAGAAATTAAGAATTAAGGTGATCATGGATTTACAGTCTGCATTCCTAAAGCTCTAGAGGGCAAGGTATTAGGTGGAGGCTAGAAGCATTTATTTTAGCAATATTAAATGGAAACTCTAGACATTGTTCCTCTGCTAACACCACCTGGCAAAAAGGTTAAAAATATTATTATCTGCAGTTTACTTCTCTCCTTTTAAAATCCTTCAGCTTTCCAATCAGAAATAGGCACAATGCCATGGGCTCCAAGAGACCAGGCTCAGATGAGGAAAAACAATCAGATATAGAAAGTGGTTGCAAACATTTTTCATCTGGCTATCTGGGTAATCCTTGTAAATGCCAAAAAGGATCCTGATGAAAACAGCCTGCTAAAAGGGAATGCAAATATAATACAAGGAGTATTTTTCTCAAAGACAGAGAGCAGCTATATTCATGAATCTGTAATTCAGGTAAATGCTGGCTTACCCCCTCCTCTGGCCCAGCCAGCAGTTAACCAGGACCATGGGAAGGACCATGCCTGGGCAGTGGGTACCAGGACTCTACAGCTCTTCCAACAGGTATGTGATCTTCTCCAGGGCACTGCACACTCCCCAGGCTCTGTCCTCACGCTGTTCCCTTGTGGTACAGTTTGGGTAGGTGGTTGTCGTGTTGGGTTTTCCCAGGTACAGGGCAGTTCCAGCCAGTGAGGATGCCAAGAGTTCAGTAGGGCTGAATCTGGGATTGTACAGATGTAGGTGAGATCTTAAGTAGCAAAGAGCTCCTCTAAAACATTTACTGGGGCCTCAGAGCCCCAGGAGTTCTTTACACTTCTGTCTCAGTACCGATTCTGCTGCATCTGAAAAATCTGCCACCACCAAAATTACAGATGAAAGAGGAATACAGACATTTTCCCTTTATTACTGAAAAGCCTTGAGACAGTTCCAATGTTCAGTATCTTGGGAGGAAAAAAAATCCTTTCAGGTGTATGATTCTCCATTTACAGATCAATGGAGTGAAAATGTTGTTTCAGGAGGCTCTCTGTCCCTTTGGGAGGCAGGAGATGTGTATGCCTACTTGGAATGGCAGCTTATGGCCCCTGCGTCTGTGAGAGGATCACTGTAATGTTTCCTGTTGCTCTGTGTGCACAAGATCTATCCAAACTCTTGACCTCCATCCCACTTGGTAAACCAGGGAGGCCAAAATTGTCTTCCTGGTTCTTCCTGTAAGGATGATACTCACAACATCTCTTTGAGCATGCTAAAGCACCACACCCATCAGGGACAATAAATTAATCTTAAAAATAAACAGCTGGCCATAAAAATGTCCAGAAAAACCCTGGCCTCTGCTCTTCTGATAGCCTAGGGGTCTCAGAGCAAATCACCCTTGCTACCTACCCCCAGTGAATATTCCCTGCTTGTCAGGTCAGCTAATTGTTTTGGAGTGGATGCAATACATCTCCTGCCAGGAGAGGCTTGTGAGGCACATGATGCTGTAAATGATCTTCTGTTTATCTAATCTCTTCTCTTGCTGCTATCAATGTACATATACACAAACTGCCTTTACAGCCTCCCTCCAGCCACTGCTCTGGTTACAAGCTCAAACTAGTCCTTGGCCATTTTAGAGCTACAGGCTTATTTAAGGAACTGAATATAATAGCAGTAGGCTCTCGTGATCTTTTAGCAGGTAAAGTGTTGTGCTGTCCCTACTCAGCCTGCTTTTCAAGGTGATGATCTTTGCAGAAATTTCTCTTGATTGGACAGTGGCTCAGCTGGGACATAGGTCTGCTCTTCTTTGTTCATTTCGCATACGCAGAGAAAACCCTAATTTAATTCAATATACGGAAATAAGCCCTAAAATCAGAATAACATATCAAATTCTGAGGAATGTACAAGGAATATGTCACCCAGGAGCTGGCTCCTGATTTCTGTTGATGAGATGGCAGTGCAGCTCACTAGAAACACTCAGGCAATGTTGAAACAAGATGGGATGTGAGCACACCACCCAACACCCAATGAACATTCCTAAAGCAAGGGCTTCGGCCACAAGTGTGGCTTAGTGTGTAGGCCAGCACTAGTACTGACCTTTTCTCTGTGCTGCCAGAGAGAAATGTGAGACCTAAGAAGGTTTTAGTGACAGTTTATAATCTCCCTATCACTTCTGCAGTGAGTGAGTGGGCAGGCGATTAAGTTTTAATTGAAAAATTTGAGGGAATGGGGGAAAAATAAGAAAAAATAAACATTCAAGTCAGCAAGTCACATTAGTGACAGCAGCTAATGTTTCTAACATGAGCTTTAAATCCTCAAGCTTTCCTCCAAAGCAAACATACTATGCATTGTTCATAATGATCTTTATTGGAAATATTTAGTCATCCAAATAGTAGAAGTACATTCAATTATTTACTCAAAGCCTGGATCAATATCAGTATTAATAGTTCATTTTAGGGAAGATATATTTAGTTTTCATTTCAGAGATCACCTGCAAAAAACAGTTTGAGATTTTAAACTGGCCATCTTGGTTTCTTGAAACCAATCTCTGAAAACAAGGGGCTGACTGAAGGCAGGCAAGGTTGTGATTGTGGGGAAAATGCATCCGGACATTCCTGGCAGAGAAAGCACCGCTTCAAGACAGAGAATCTGTGTGACGGCACCTGCTGAAGTGATGGGATTTTCTCTCCCATGGTGTACAAGCGGTGCAATGGGCTGCAGCCTCTGCTTCAGGCCATGGGCTGTAGTTCTGTGCTTGTATCCCAGGCTGTGGTCGTGTCCTTTGCTTCTCCAGGCCCCTCACTGCACTGCACCACCCATGTGTAACCCCAGGAACAGTGCCCCGAGTGCTGCACAACTCTCAATGGCCTTGATCCAGCACTTGGTGGAGACTCCCCATCTACTTCAGACAGCTGGGAGGGATTCTAAAAAAAACATAGATATGTACAAGAGGGACAAGGCTCCCTTTAAAGCATTAACAAGAATTGCTGGCACTGGTGGCAATAGGAAATTACATTTTCAAAGTAGAAGGAAAATTGTACATTCAGGCATTCCAATCCTTGGGAGAAGGGAAGCAGTTAACAACTCCATGTAGGAATATATCCACTGCCTGTGAAGACACATTTGAAGAAAATCCAGACATGGCGACCAAGCTGCTCAGATTTCTTCTTTCTAGGAAGCAGCCCAAATCCAGCTCATCTTGGAGATGGTTTGCTGTTTGAGAGCAGCCTATGTGAGAGCCTGGCCTGTCCCACCAGGTGCTGGCAGCAGAAAACACCCACCCACATCAGACCACTCACGGCTTCAGAACTCGAGAAGAGCCCACTGTGCAGAGAGCTCTCCTCTCTGCATGGCTCATGTGATGAGGCTGGTAAGGGCTCTGCCTAGGGACTGAGGAAATATCAGGCTGTAACAGGCTGTAGCCTCCTGATAATCATGACGTTTACCATGTTTTTCAGGGCTTTTTTGCTAGGTGCCTCTTATACTATGAAATTACCAAGGATTTAACAGGAAGGCCACTTTTGCACTGAAAGCATACATGAGAAAATCTTATCTTTTCACCTTTGCACTACAAATAGTTTTTAATTCCAAATGGTCCTTTTTTCCACTCACTTATCCAGAAAATATGGAGATTTTTCCTGTAATCCTAGGTGGGGAACACAAATAAAAATTATATTTCTATATTTATAAATAATAGAATATGACAAATGCAATTTTAATCCATTTCACCCTTTTCTTTGAATCCTTTCACAAGTCCTTCTGGGTGCCCCACATACAGATGGGGTTTGCAAACTGCTTCTGGGGCTCCTTATCCTGCAATACCATTGTCCAGGATTAGGAGATGTATTTGCCACCTCAGCAATTGTAAAAAGGGCAGAGACCATCCTGGGCAGAGAGTGGATTCTCTGCTGATAAATAAACATCTCTGTTTCCCTTTTGCAGTATGCAACTTGATGGTAAGGTTTCAAAGAAAAGTCGAACTGACATCAAAAAAAAAGACTTTCCAAGGCAAATAAAGAGAGATTTATTTTCTTATTCAGAACTCTCAAAGACTCCTTCTCTGTGCCCGTTCTGTACACAATACTTTTCAGCATTCAGGAATGCTTTCATTTAATGTCTGAAATAGCTTATTGTATCTCCTGGTATCTCTCTTTAACTGTAAAATAAATATCCTTTCCTTAACAGGTCTGAATTGGGATTTGGGGCAGCATGTAAATAACTGATCCAGAATATAATTTTTTTATTCACTGTACTTTTAGACACAGTTTTTCATCAAGCTATTCTCCATGTCCAAGTGTCCTCATAGAAGTTTGGTCAGTACAATTCCGTAAAGATGTAATTTTGTGTTAGTTACATCTTTAATGTCCGGGATGTGATGCTTTTTGTACAGGTACAACTTATTTCCCTTGCTGTGGAGGAGCACAAAGGGCAGGATGTGCTCTCTTGCACTGGTACCAGGATAGCTGCAGTGGACAGGGCATCATTCACACAAGTCTGCTGGTCTGCTGGGATGGCTATGGGAGCAGGTAGAGAAATCCTAATTACTGTGAGTGATCTGCTGAAGGATTATCTTACAGCTGCTTCATCACATCCACACTGCTCTTGGGAACAAGATATTGGGCAAGAAGGATACAGGGCAGGTCTGCTCTTGACTGAAACTTTATAATCTTCTCCAAAGTCTGTTTTGGTGGGGTTTCTGTTTGTTTGTTTTGGTTTGATTTGGTTTTGGGTTTTTTTTGGGTTTTTTTGTGGGAAAAGAACAAACCATTCCCAGCCCTCTGGAATAAGCAGCTGCCACTAGCATTGAACAAGGCAGAGTGTATGAAACTCATGATGCTGCACACTTATGAAATTTTGTTTAAAACTAAATTTTAAAAGTGCTGCTACAATGATGCTGGTACTTGGCTGTATTAAGCTGCAGGCACTGGTAGGCAGGGATGCCTGCCTGTGAGATGAATTCCTGCACAGTGATAATTGGTTATGCGATTTCCTGCATGGCTGTGCGAATCGGGGCCATCTGTCAGCAGCTTTCTGTGGTGACAGATCGATGCTGAAAAGACAGATGGAGGGAATCTGAAGTGAGAGACCTTCCCAGCTGTAGGGGAGGCTGAGCTGGATAGATTTACAGTCTGCTCCATTCTCTTTAGGAATGATGCTTTCCTGAAATGCTTTTCTCTGTACATGTGATATTTTGGCACTAAGTTGTTCCCCAGGTTGCTTTCCAGCTGCATTAGCTGCTGGGAAAGAGAACTGCAGGGTCTCAGCTCAGGTACATCCTGGGTGGCTGTACCTCAAAACCTGCCTCAAGGTGGGAGGATGCTTTACCCCAGGTCTAACTTCTGAAGCCTGAGAAGACAAATCAGGAAGATGCAAAGGGAGCTCACCCAATATCTGTAGCCAGACAAAGATCAAAGCTATAGTTTAAAAATAGCTGCACAGTGGTCTGACAACAGCTTATACCAAATATTTCCTGTATTCCCCTTGACTTAATGTAGTTGTTGGTGTTTCTCTGTATTATCCTACATAACTAATTCATTGCAATTTGAGTACTCCATTGTTGGTTTTGAACTCGAACAAATGGTTTTAGTGGTGATTTATGTTTAAGAAATAGGAGCTGCCTAGTACTGGAGAGCTATCCTACAACAACAAACCAGCCCAGGCAGTGCAGTCCTCATAATAATGCTGGTTTTTTGGCAGTAAAGATTAGAAGTTCAGCCTTTCTAAGATTTCTATGCTTTCTTTGTGGCACTGGAATTGCTGATGAGGTGTTTTAAGGCTACAAGCAAGGCAGGGATGCTGGAGAAAAGCAGTATCTTTTATCAGTCTTCACTAACTGAAAGCTTGTCTAGTTTCTCCAGCTATGTCATTTAGTCTAATAAAAGATACTGCCTCCCTTTCCAAGCCTTTGTTGTGGACTTTTTTAAAAGGGCTTACACTTAAAACTGAAAAATTAGAGAAGCTGCAGTGAAAACCTACACACTCCCAAAATTATCTGAGAGGTTTTGATTGCTTTGCACTACAGGAATTGGAGGGCTCAGGCTATTTATCACATTAAGCTAGATAGTAGAACTTTGCTATTAGGTGCTTCATGGGAAGAACCCAATTGTGAAGGGCTTTTAACTCTTGTGAAGTTGCAGCAAAAACCACTGTGGGAGAAAACATGTGAACCAGAAATAATGACTTTTTTTTTATGGTACATTGATTTCTATGAGCTTTGCTCTACATTCAGCTTGCAGGCTCAATATGACAAAGTGACAGTATAGAACCTGTACAACACATTGATGGATCCTTTCCCCTCTAAAGAAAGAAAAAGTTAACAAATTAATTAAAACAGCAAGGGGTAAGGTCCAAGGAGCCTGAAGTTCTGCAGTGTCTCTGACGCTAAGGAGGACACAGATTCCTGACACTGTGTTTGCCATCCTCCTCCAGCAGTAATGAAATACCATACAACCAGACATCTACTATAAATAATGAATGACCTAAAGAACAAGTTGGACACCACTAAACATTGGAGGGATTTAATGGCTGACCTAGGATTTAAGAGATGTGCATCAAAAGATCTGCTCTGTCCAAGGAAGTTTGTAGCTCTCCCCTTCCCTCACATTTATCTTGGAAGATAAATGCATTAAGGCTTGTAGGAAGCTCATGTGCTGCAAAGCGCAGGCCATGTGGTTAAGAACCAATCAAAGGATGTGGACATACAATAAGCAGGTTAGTGGCTGATTGGGAAAGGCTTTTAAGAGGATCCAAAACCTTGCAAAAAGCAAAATGAACATTTGTCTTATTGGCTCTTTTCATCTGAGTGTGAAGTAGGAGAAATTATAGTGCCTGATGCCTTTGTCTTGCTGAGGACCAGTAGTGCAATGGATAATATGCCTGACTACATGGGTGTAGGCAGGTCTCCCTGCCCTGGGTTACCTTTCATCCACCTTGGGAATACGAGGTGAATTCCTACTGCTTGGAAGCCTTGTCTGGATGGGATGGTTGGCAAGAGACCTCATCCAGGGAAGGAGAGTTCTGGAGACCTTGGTTTGTGTGTTTTAGAGTACAGAGGCACCAAGCAGGAGGGCTGGGATTACTGACGGGAGCTGGGCTCAGTCCAGTCAGCAGCACACAGACCCCAGCCCCCAGAACAGCCCGTGCTGGTGGTTGCAGCTCAGCTTAAGGCTCTGCCTGGCTGTCATTCCCAGCCTATTCAGTCAAGGTCTGATCCCCAACCTGCTGAAATCAGCGGGGTGCAGAGATGCAGATCAGGATCCTGCTCACAGGTGCTGCCTCTAGTGAGGCTCCAGCACTGTCAAAGGGAGCTCAGACATACCAGAGCTCTTAAAATAGGCCACAAAAATTTACTTCCCACTGGCCTGCTCCTGTCAGGGAGAGGCCCCTCTGCTGCCCTGCTTCTGTTGAGGGGTGTCAGATGCCTGCTAATTACAGCTAATGAGGAATTTAATTGCCCTTCAGCACCGGACTAGCTGTGCAGGCTGTGTCTGCAGGCAGGTGGCGGCTGGGGGGGTCTCCATGCCCTGCTCAGCCCACACACATAGTGACAAGGGGCCCTTCCCCTGCCCTCAGCACAGGGGACTCTGTGGGGAGGGGTTGTCCCAGACCTGCAGCCCCAAGCACATCCAGGGCCCTTCTAGTCTGCTCCTCTCCATCTAGAGGTCCTTGGATGGGGCAGCCCTTCCTGCTGGGACCTGCCCCCTCTGTTCAACCTGGGGACTTGTGAAGGCTTCCCGGCAAGGTATGTGCTTCTGCAGGGGGCTTGGGTTTGTGCAGAAGCTGTTTCTGTGAGCTGTGTGGGCATGGCAGGATCCTGGTGTTCTTAAGGGCTGAGGGGCTGGTGAGCCCCTGCTGACAGGCTGGGTCCCTTGCTTTGCCATGGGATGGGTTTGCTTCGATCCATATTCACGTCTGCTTGGTCTGTGTGTTTGGGGCATGGAGCAAGGTAGGCAGGAGCTGCCAAAAGAGCAGGCACAGGAGGCAGATATTGGCTTGGACACTCGGTTTACAAGCTCCTTACCCTTTGTAATGCACCACTCCAAACCCATCTGTTTTATCCCAGTGTGACTCCCAGCACTGTGCTCTGTCCTGTGTGCCTCCCCTCTTCTGTAGATGACACATGTGTATCCCTCTCCTCTCACCTATGTGTCTGTGTGTAGGCTATGCACCTCCCCTCAGAAAAATGAGCCTGTTCCTCATTCTGTGCTAAAGATAGCAGCTATTTTCAGGTAAATTCCAGGTGGGCAAGGAGATGTATAACATTGCACATTTCAGAGAGACGTGTTATATGCTAGAAGAAGCCTAGCTTCTCTTCTAACCTAATTTAATAGCTTAAAACTACTCTTTGCCAGTTTATGAGATCAGTTACTCTTTCTTTAAAAACAACGACAAAATCTCCCTCAAAAAGTGCAAATCCTGTTTTAAAGTTGCCCTTAGACAATTCAGGATTGTGAATTGTACAGGACGTGGCCTTTTCTTTCCTGGAGGAAGTTAATGTACACTCAGGATTTTATAAAAGACCATCACTGAACAGCATGACAGGAGAGAAGGCATCCATGTGTGTGCTTGGTTGTGCCTGAAATAGCTGTGCTGGCTGCAGAACATGGCTCTGGGTTAGAGCTGGGTGTGATTTACCCTCAGCAAAACCAACTGGCTCCAGCAAAACGTCCTTGTCTGTTTGATTCCATATCAATTGGATGTGTTCACAGAGACTTATTGAAAGCTGATGAGGTTTGGATTTAGTCTGACAGGACATGGCCAAAAGCATTTTAGCATTTCTAGCAGCTTTTGTTTTTTTTTTCACTGCTAAGAAATTATAAACCGTCTAATCTGACTAGATGCCTAAATTCTTTTAAAAAAAAATTAAAAAGGCAAGTAGTAAATGGAAGTACACAGGATGATTTCAGGGTGGGTACCAGGGTGGGTTACAGGAGATCCAAATACCCCTATGTTAAAATCTATGTTACAGATGTACAACAGGCAGCCCAGCTAGTCTTGAGAGAAAGGCTACAGGCCAAATTTTGATTCTGGTCTTGCTTGTGTAAGACTATAAGAAGCCTTTCATCCTGGAGAAGTTTAAAGAAATTGTTTTGAGCAAGTCAAATGCACTCTCTCAAGAACCCCATTTTGCAGTCAAAATATTGCAAATACTAAGCTATAAAGCTTGTATTGAACCTTTGCTTTCCTGCAGAAGCACTTCATTCAGTCATGTTTTTAAAGCTTTTTTCAGAGGCTGGCAGGCCAGAGCTGTGCTGGGGGCTGTGCAGTAGCCCTGCTGTATTCACTTCTGATCAGTGCCATGGCTGATGCTGTTGTGACACTCAGGCACAGGAGGAGGCATGAGCTTTTATGTGCTCTGAATGCAGGGCTCTGGGATGAGTCTCAGCTGAGTGCACCTGCAAAAAGCAGGGGCAGCTGAGCACCACAGCACAGAAAAGAAAGGGAAAATCTCCCCATTGCAGAGATACTCCTTGTTGAAGAGTGGCCCAGTTGGAGACAGATCACCTGCTTCAGTCCCTTGTGTTATTCCTCCCTCCAATAACTCTCTTGAACTCATTCTGCACACCGGCCTTGTCCCCTTCCTGCTCTGGAATGAGTTCATTTTTAGTGCTTCCCTTCTGCAGGTCACCTGCGGTTTCTTGCTTTGGTGTGTGCAGTTGGTGGAGATAGTGCTGGCAATGTACAGGCTGGGAGTCTGTAAGGACAGATACATTTCTCTACCCTCTCTGGAGGACCTACAAGATGTCCCAGAGTTATTTGGTGCCTCAGATTTCCCATCTGTGGAATAGAAATTGAAAAGGCAAGCACATGTATGTCAGAGGTCATGCAATACATAGCTTCCTTAGGCAAATATAGCTGGTGCAGCTTAAGGTGGTACCAGGGCTGTCCTGGATAGCTTATGGCTACTGTGTGTCTGCAGTTAGGGGGCACTTCCACAATGCCCCTTCCTGTAGATGAGCTCACCCAAGAAAGCTTAGGTAAAGTCTGAAGCTTGTTTGTGGTTCACCTTCTTGTGACAGAACTGGAAAGAAAAGCAAGCTCAGACACTGCTGCCAAGGCACTCAATGTGTGGCTGAAGAGGTTGGACCTCAGCATCTCTGGAGGTTGACACTGAGATGCCCATGGTTCCAATGGGAGAGGGATCCCAGCTTTATCTGCAGGATGTGTGGACACTTCTTTTCTCACAGAGAGTGTTTGAGCCTTGCAGGAAACAAGAAAACCCACAGCCTCTCAGCATAACCATCAGCACTGGCACTGATCCTTAGCAGCTCACGCCTTGTGGCTTGCAGCTAGTAAGAAATTTGCTTTTGGTTGGCACATGGTTGGCACGTTCCAGAGCACCTTTAGGTCTTGTGTGCCCCTTCATATACCCAACTGGCTTTGAGCATCAGGGCAACGGTGGCATGGACACATCTCTTCAAAATGCCCTGTGGCCACCCTGGCTGGTAAAGAAAGAACATTTTATCAAGGTGAAGTCACAACTCTGCAAGAGGCAGAAACCTGACATGTTATTCTCATGTCACCTAGGTGACAAGTGAGCAGCTGTGTGTGGACACCCGATCTGAGCAGCATGGGCCTCCCTTTCTGCTGGTCTGGGGCTTTGCACCCTGTCACTGACAATTTGTCATGTTACACGTAGATCTAGAAGCTGACCCTATGTAACAGCATAGAGCAGTGCAGGGAATAAACTGGGATGGGGTGGATTCTAATCGAAAACATATGTGGAGAATCTTTGCCCTAGTCAAAACTGTCCAGTCTATAGACACGTCTGTCAAAAGAGAAGACAGTTCATTAAACGCTGAAGTATCCCTGGGCTGGTGAGTCCAGGAGCCTGAGAGATGTAGGACCTGAGTTTCCCTGTTTTACAGCTGTGGATATGGTGTAGAACAAAGAGCTGGGTCTAGGACAGAGCTGGGATAGAGGGGGAGGCTGCTGCTGGGAATCAGGCACTGGCACAAATGACCCTCACATGACTGCAGCTGTTGTCTGTACTTAGGATGATGGCCATGCAAAGACCTGCTGTTCCTTTTTTTCCAGCCAGAGTGGGGAGAACTGTGAGACTAGGGTGGTCCTGTTACTGCCCTCATCATGCCCACTGTGGACTTGCACACCCTGGCTAAGATTTGAACACCTGTAAGCCTATCTTTTAGAAGACAGAACTTTTAAAGCCAGAGGAAGCACTTATGGTCTCAAAAGATTTATGCCAAACATGCCTCCTTTTTATTCAGGTGATACAGCTCCAGGCCACCCCTGGAGAGTGTATCAGCTGTTCTCTTCAGGCACGTTTCTTACTCTATATGACTCCTCTGGCAAAGAAAGCTCTGGCTTCCTGGCTTTCAAGTTCAGGGGATTTTCAGCCAAAAGGGTCCCATTTAAGAAACAGTAATTAGCAGTGAAGGCTTCACACCGCTGTCCTGTGAATAGGGAGCTTTCACAGCTGTTTTATTTCAGTGTAACATGTCGAATACATGGTGTGAAGAGGAATTGCTACAGTAGAGCAGTGCCTAAACCTCCATGTCCCACCAGCCGCTGGAGCACTCGGAGGCAGGGCTCAGGCTCAGTGCTGCTTTAAGGGAAAAAAAAAAAATCACTTCAGCAGGGGAGATGGGGGTCTGAAAAAGTGTGCCAGTGCACGGTGCAGATCCCCATATTTCAGGAACTGCATAGCAACTTCCAGCTAAGATTCTAAAGGTGATTATTTTCAACCTGGTGGTGTCCCTAACCCCCTTCAGGGCCCTGTGCCAGAAGCATATGCTGTTACTCGAGCTGTTCCAGTGGCCAAAATGTGGATGGCATCTGCCCAAGTGATAATTAACCATGAGCTCAACTCAGCTCAGAAACAATTCTCTAGAAGTTTACTTCTCAGAAAACTCAGGCTTCTCCAGTACCACTCCTGGACTAAATGCAATGCTCTTAAAATGTAGCAAGCATCAAAAAGTAAACCCATAAAAGCCAGTTTCATTTTATCTATAACTTCACAACTCTCATCTGAAGTCACAACTTCTTTAATTCACTTTGCATAGTGATTTTTCATGTACTTAAAATTTCTGGGATGAGCAGACTTTAAATGCAGGAGTGATAACTTTGAATTATTTATTGCATGGAGAGGAAGAAGACATTATTTTAGAAAATATTGCATCTAAAAACTTGCTGGGCCATAGAACTGGTTGTTTCTGTGGGGAGGGATTGTTAGTGCTTGGTTCACAGGTGATTTTTTTGAAGAGTGTCACAAAGCTGTTAATATACTAAATTAATAACCATAATTCAGGAAATAAAATATTAATAAACAGAATTCAGGAATTTAAACTTCTCTTTAGCTCAAGAGTTCCACATATGTGCAGTGGAGTTGCTACTGAGTGCATTTGTGGAGGACTTTTGGCTGTGTGGGTAGCCTTGTAGGAGTTATTGCTCTTCCATGGAAGTGTTTGTCCTGCCACTATATTAGATGTCTTCACAGCTTGGGCACTATTTACTCTGATGAAGTAGCTCACTGGAAAAACAGCTAATTTCCAGGGAAGCCCAGGTGTACTTTAGCCTTAACTGAAATGGGCAGTACTATTTTCATGGGGCTTTGAATATTTAAATTGAGATATTATTTTAGAATTATTTAAAAATTAAACCCTTTCTAAGAAAAGACAGAAGCCCCTGTGAATTGGTGTCTGTTTTTATTCAGAAACAAAATGCTTCTCTTATGTTTCAGTGTTTTTTTCATTTTTAATTGAAAGCCCTTTACAACTTGTTTTGTTTCTTTAGGCCTAGAAGTTCTTTTTCATTCTTCAGAGTCACTGTTTTATGGTTACCTTGGATTTTTAAGCTCATGAGATTTTTTATTCCCTTTCTTAAGACTGTGTTCATGCATCTTCTTATGTGATTAATACAGAAGAAAGAATTCTAAGACACATGTTATTAATGTTGTGCTCAATGTTATGGAATCGGATAAGACTTTTTCAAATGACTGACATTACAGATGTCTTTCAAGGATGTGAATCATATGTAAACCATATGTTTCATCTATTTCAAAGATTGTTAAAGAGTAAATATTGTAATGAAATTAACTTACAATCATGATTCTGAAATGTATATGTAAGTATTGATAACAATATTTCTCAAATGTTTCTTAGGTGGAACTGAGGGTAGCTTTAAATTCTATTATTATCCAATTCTATTCTATTCCATTCAGTTTTTAGGGTAGTCTTGTGGTTTAACCACAACTAACCACCACAGAGCAGTTCTCTGACTGTCCCATCCATCCCCCAATGGGATGGGGAGAAGAATCAGAAAAAAAGGAAACCTGTGGGTTGAGATAAGAGCAGTTTAATAATTGAAGTAAATTAATAATAACGATTGCAATGAACAGGGAGATAACAGGTTGAGAATAAATTCCAAGAAATACAAAGGATGCACAATACAATTTCTCACCATCTGCTGACAATGCTTTCTTCATTTCTCATTTTACCTCGAGAACTGCCTAAAGCAACCTCCCACTTTTCAGGCAAAGTTTTTTCTTTTTTTTTGTGTGTTTTTTTTTTTTTTTGTCCTTCATAGAAAAACAAAACTGTCAAAAAGATGTTTTTTACCAAGGAAAAATGTGCCCTGCTATTATTTCAATGTCATGGAGCAGAAAACTGGGGCAGAATGAGACTGAATTACAGTGAAAATGCTGAAAGCCCCAATCCCTGACTTCTGCAAGGTTCACTCCCAGAGTTCTCATGTTTTAATGTGTTTCTATTTCTTTGAGGAAGAACTTCTTTAAAATAACAGGAATTATGAGGATGTTTTTGCAGATGGAAAGGTGTTGAGCTCAAGGTTTTATGCATCTGCTCTTCATGCTTTTTCTATAGCTGTTCAAATAGGTTTTTTTGTTAATAAAAATTTAATATGGAAAATTAATGAGGAGCTGGCTAGTGAGATGATACAGTAACTGTGGCTGGGCTGAAAGTGAGTTGTCAGCTCTGGACCTTCCCAGTCCAACAGGTAATTGCAGAACTGTGTGAGTGAGATACAAAGGGGAGCTCTGAACCATTCAAAGAGATTTATTGGATACTTCAGACCACAAAACCACATAAAAAAAGTCCAAAAAAGTTCCAGAAACAGGACAAGAGGGACCTGTTGTCAGAAGCAGCTTGTCATATAGTTATGATTTACTGTCCTCTCCCAAGTGATCTGTGCAATCTCTGTCAGCAGCAAGGCACACAAATAGCATCTGAGGGGGTTTGAGCTGAGGGTGTGGGAGAGAAGGCAGCAGTGATGACGGCCACAACAAGCTCAGGCAGGGAAGCCTGCAGAGCTCTGTCTGAACAGAAAGCACAGAACACTCTTTTAACATCTCCTTTCACTGTGAAAGAACAAACCAGGTCAATTAAAGGAAGTATCCTAATAGAAGAAGAATTTAACTTTGAAGTTATTCCCAGCTTCCTAGGGAATTTAGGTAGTTATTAAAATTAATGGGATGGTGCATCTGAAACATGGAACACTCTAACTTTGAAAATTCCAGTCTTAGGTTTTTCATAGCCGTCCCCTTCTCCATTTTAAAGTTTTGTTTGTTTCATCTTTTAGCCAGACGTGAACTTGTGCTTTAATATAATTTGTATGTGAAGCAGGTCAGGTCTGTTTAGATTAAGTACTTTGGGCTAATGCTTCCGTCTCTACAACTTTTAAAGCAGACTTGATAAACTATTTTGCTGATGATCTCCCCCCATGCACAGTGCAGGCTTCATGGAAGATTTAAATTAATGCTAAAAGCATGGAGGTTTGAAATACACACGTTTTCGTGATGTAAAGCGAAATCATCCCTGTAGTCTGTTACTGTATAAAGCAGAAGAAACTGACTGGGGTTTCTTTTGGATTTTGTTTTCTTGTGGTTTTTTTTTTGTTTGGGGTTTGTGTGTGTGTGTGTGTGTGTGTGTGTGTGTGTGTGTGTGTGTGTGTGCGTGCTAGTAAGTTTTTCTGAAGTGGACTCCAGTTCAGGAACTAGTAACTGAACAAAATTATAAATTCTGAAAAAAGTCCATTCTGTGCCTATAATGTTTGTGCTTTATGCCTGTCAAGAGACACTAGAAATTTCACAATAACTCATCTCACTTCAGAACAGATACTAATTATGATAATAAAAATAATCTAGCAAATCATCCTCCTTTATTTGTGAGTCAACCATAGGTATGATTCAACCAGTAAATGGCTTGCCCCAGGCGTGTGTCGGTGTTTGTGTGATTTTTTCAGAGGCTTCCACATTTGGACATCAAGGCATGGTTGTCATATTGCCAGCAGGGCTGCTGCAGTCCATGTGTGCTCCTCAACATCTCTGCAAGAACAACTTGTCTCCTAGGCTGATGCCAGTACATGTCCCCATATTGAATTCCTCCTTCCACATTCCCCATGTCCTTACTCTGCCCTCCCCACGTGCTTTTCTTTATGTTTTTACAACTTACTCTTTTCTCAAGCATCCTATTCCAAGTCCTCTTTCATCCAAACCCCTTTTGCTGCATTATAGGCTTTGTCTTGGTCTTCTCAAAGAACTCTTATTACTCCCTTCTTCTTAGGAACCCTTTCTTTTCAAACCAGCTTCCTTGTGCTAGCAGGGAGGTGTGTTCCCATCTCATCTATGACCAAGTCACATGGAGCCATGGCCGAGGGTAGGACAGGTGTGACTGGCTGTGGGCTTGGCTGAATGATGGTCCATAGCAGCAAGGAGGAAGGAGAGCTTCGAAGACACAGCCTTATGACTTCCTTTGATCTTTAGAAGCACAGCTACTGATATTTTCTCGAGATAAACCTTTCTTCTACCAGGAAGACTTCAGAAGAGCAGTCCTGTTTTTCTGACAGTTCCTTTTAACTCTTAGGAGGAGGAGAACTCTCCTTTCCCTCTAGATTTCCAAGCAGGCACTAGTAACCAGCACAATGACCAGCTCCAGGCAGTGCATTCAGCACTTTAAAGGTGGATGCTTCACGAACACCCCTGCTTTATGCTGTGCAGTACATTTCCCTTTTAGAGGAGGAGACAAGGCCCAGCAGCCCCTCTCTCCTTTGACTGGCTTGCAGTCACACAGAGCCTTTATGGGGAGAAAGCTGGAGCTGATAATTTCTTTTAGAAGTAGGCTTGGTAAATGCAGTCTTGGCATTCATGTCACCAGCTTGAGGTGAGGGCAGGAACTGAGCAGCCTGAACAGCTGGCAATGCCCATGACACTTGATTACCAGCATAGCAAGCTTCAGATTCCATGGCACAGTGAACTGAGGTTATTGAGAAGCCTGGCTGCATCCCAAACTTGCCCCTTGCAGAACTGGCAGATCACGTAGCTGGTGTTCCTTTCCAGGACTTGGCCAGGCATAACCCACGTCTCTCCTTCCCTCCCCTCCTGGTACTTGGCTTTGGACTGTGTTTGTTCACTAGGTTGGCTGCTTCCCTACCTGTGCATTCACAGGGCTTGGTGAAGGGTGGGGTGTGTATCTCCACAGCAATCTAGTTCCATCTTTCCAGAGACATCTGACTCAGTATCAGAAGCTGCATCTTTTTGAGTTGATTTTTTGCCATAGATTTTATAGGAAATATCTATCACAAAGTATAGATCCAGTATACTTTCAACAATCTTAAACAATCTTAACAACCTCATAGCTAGCAAAATATATATTTTTATTTTTTTTAATGGAAATTAGAGCTAGAGAAGTTCCAGTGATAATTGACGCGATCATGGAATGCTTAGATCAGGACTGTTGCCAGTGCTGCACTACACTTTTCTTCTCTCTAATAGGCAACTTCAGCACAGGATTGGCATTGCCCTCCCAGACTGTGCTGTTGAGAAGAGGTTTTCTCTCATACTAAGCTATCCAGACTCTTCTGGAACTGAGCACGTTCTGTACAGGGCTTTAAACATGTCCTCTGCACCCACACAGTGCAGCAGCACCGTCTTCCTTGTCTCTGCAGGCCATGAGTGAGCTCCAAAACTGGCCCTGTCTGAAATGAAAGTGTCTGTTCAAGCATTTGGAGAGTCCCTAAACACTGGGGCTGAGGTTGTGACTGGCAGTCATCTGTGTTTCTGGTGAAAAGCAGAGAGCCAGAGCTAGTTGATAAATTTCTGGTTCATCAGTGACTTCTTAGAAAACTCCAGAAGGCTCAACCTAGGGCATTTCATTGAAAGCAAACCTGATTTGATCTGTGTGCCCTGAGCTGGGGGAATGTCACTAGGCATCACTATTTCTCTTGAGCATCATTGATTCTCCTGTCCCCAGGAGACAGCAGATCCTGGGGGCACCTGAGTGCTGGGTGCAAATAATCCATCTGGATAGCACTTTTTACACAGGGACCCAAAATTTTATCTGAATTCTCCCTGCATTTTTATGCATTTTGGAGGATGCTACCATTGCTAAATGATTAGCATCAACAGCTTGCCAGCAGCTATCAGACAAAGTGTGAAAGGTTTTGTTTTAGGATGAAAAGAGATTGTAATTAGCTAATTACATTTACATTTCAACTACAGAAGTGGAGGAACTCCAGCCCAGCAGTGATGCCTGTGAACCCTTTGATTCAGGGTCACAGGAGGTATCAGCAGGCCTGTTACAATCTCTCACCAAAGCTGTCTGAAGGGCTGTGCTTGGGCAGTCAATATACAGTGCTGTTGTGCATACTGCAGCCCTTGGATAAAAGCAGATGGCTGGTGGATTTTTATCTTCCTCCAAAGTGAGAGAGAACTTTTTCTTTTGAGGAGCAAAATGTTTCTGACTTGGCTCTGTTGTTACTTACTGGACATTTCCTGTATGTTTTCCTTTGAAATGCCCAGCTGTGTTCAGGGGACAAGACAGCTGTGCTGCTTTGGAGTCCACAGGTTTCACATAGTGAGTTGTATGAGAGTCCTAATTGCAGATGTTAAAGATAAGGGGTTATGGAGAAGCCTGTTCCCCTGACCCCTTCAGGCTGAGGTGGTCACCAATATCTTACCACAAGCCTCATAACCACTGCCATTTACACCTAACCAGGCTGCTGAGTATTAAGGTTTTCTCTCAGCAAAGTGATCCTTCCCTTTCCCCCTCCTCTACATCCCTGAACGTGGTCTTGTTTTGATTCTTGCAGTCCCTTGAGCGTCTGGATTTGGCTCACAACTCAGGAGGCTATTTTTCTGTCATGTGCTCAGAGTTGTTTAGCACAATTTTATCCATTTGTGGCTGTAAGCCCAATTGGAAACACGTGGGCTAGTTTAAGACAGGTGGAGGCATTTCTTTAGTTAATTAGGCTACAAATTCCATTGTGTTCCCTGTAACCAGTGGCCAGGCTCTGATCTCAGTAACACCAGACTTCCCCATTAGTTAAGGAATAACCCAGGATTTGAACTGCTTGTAAACCTCATAAGTTTTTCTGGGGTTGTGGTGGTTTGGATTTTTTAGGGGTTGTTTTGTTTGTTTGCTTTTGCATTTGCTTGAGACATTAACAAAAAACAAAAAACACTGCTGTATGCAACTAAAAGCCTTTTCTAGCCTGGAGGGGATAAAGAGAAACTTTCTGTGGCTGGCAGGGCTGCTGAGCCAAGGCCAAGGTGCTAGGATCAGACAGGAAAAGCAAGGGCTCCTTTCCCACCAGCATGTTGTCCTCCCTCCCCCACCAGCTCATTTCCCTTCTGCTCTACACCCAATCACTAATTTAATCTCCAAATCAAGGGCTGCCATTTTGCACTAGACTGGGAGCTGCTGTTCACCCCCTGTGGGCTCCACCACTAATTAGACTAACACCTTGTGTAGTGGTAAACAACAAATGCCTTTTGCTGCACCCACTCCAGCTATAACTCAGCTTCACTATCACCGTAGAGCTCTGTCGAGTGGTATGGTGGGGTCAGTCTTGTTACAAAAGGGAGTTACTCCTCTGCAGAGTGTGTCTGTGTGTCCTGAGAAGATGGCACAGAAAGAAATAGGCTTTACAAAAAGTTGAATATCAAGGCTTAGGTTTATTTTCTGCTTGGGAGGCTGGGTGAAAGCATCTGTGTAGGTACCTTGGCTGTGTCTTTCCTGTGCATAGAAGATGTCAGGCTTAACTCCTCAGCCACACTTGCATCACAAGGAATTTTCACTAAGTTAGATTTTTCACTATATTAGACACCTTGAATATTTTTACTTATTTGGCTGTTGAGTACTTGCTGTCCATTAAAATTGGCACATCTTACATGAAGACTGTAAATACCTCTGAGGTTTTCTTCCTTTATCTTTTGATTTTTCACTACAACACTGCCTGCAGGAGTAGTTAGTTTTGTAGAAAAGCTGCTTTATCACTGGGCCTCCAGGCTTTAGGGAGTTTTCACGGTTGCCACCTTTCTCTTTTGGGCAGGAGAATTGGTGTTTGTGCCTCTGTGCTGTAGTACCTCTGCCATGTTCCTGACGTGTTTGACAGGGCTGCTGTCAGCTGCCATCCCTGAATGTGGAGCCAGTGGAATTTGGAGTGCCAGTGCATGCAGGAAAGGAAGGAGAGAAGAGACCAAAGCTCCTTGCTTGTTTTTTGTTGTTGGGTTGGTTGTTCCCCCTCACCCTTCAAAAAATTAAAATTAAGACCATTTGGAAATTTCCTTGGGGACTACAGGGGTCCTTGCCCTGCACCCAGTGCTGAGTGCCATCTGGGAGGGATGACATGAGTTGTCAGGGCAGACTCCAGTGCAAGAAGCAGAATTCAAGGAGCAGAGAGAGGTGTGGTTTCCATTAACACTGAGGTGGAGAGGGGGATGCAACCCTGCCACTTGAGTCTCAGACTCCAAAGGCTGAGGCTCTCTATGGATTGGACTAGATACAAAGATAGCTAAACCAGCAAAGTTTTGTGATAATTCACTGCCAAGTGCCAACCAAGCCACCGAGCTGAGCCTGTTTGACAGGAGAGCAACAGTGCAGTAGTGAAGGATCACACAGGTGCCAGAAATCACAGGAGTTGGGATTTTATTGGCTAGACCAGTGTTTTTCCTCAAGAGGCCTAAAGCAGCTATACGTTTAACTGCACTGACTCTCAGGGAATTCTTGGGGGCTGAGTCCTGCTCCCAACCTTGTGCTCAGGAGAGGAGAGAGGATGCTGAAGTCAAAACCTTGCATCCTGTTTCTCTCTGCTGGGTTACCCACTTCATTCCTGGGCTGTTCTCAAGCCCTGGACCTCTGGTAATAATGTTAAACAAGTAATAGCTTTTCACAAATATGTACCCTCTCCAGCATAAAAGGTAACATATTTTCCCTCCTGTACTTTCTACCTAAGCTTTGAAGACTATAAAGCTAACAATCCACATTTCCAGTATGCCTACCTAATACAAGGAGGTGGTCGAAAGCTTGCCTCAGAAATACTTTTCTGTGTTAAATTTGTGACTAAACAGAAAGTTTCCAGCTGAAGAAAAATGGTCTGCTTCCTTTAGAAATTTCTAATTGTGTTTATCAAAATCTAGAATGCTTGAAAACCGAGGTATCTTAGTCATAACATCCTTGCTAAACGACAATATTCCATTTTGTAATGCTCTCATAGTGTCTTTGGGAGTGGCTGGCTTCAGCTGCTTGCTGTGCCTTGGCAGCTCTGGTATAGGTGCTGTGCTCACTACACATTGAATCATAAGTTTGTAAAAATAACAGAAGAAATTTTCATCTAATGGGTCACCTAGCCCATCCTGCTGTCCTAAAGCAAGATTAATTATGCTTTTCCTCACGTGTATTTATCAATCTTTTTCTAAGAATCTGCGACAATGAAATCTTCAAACATTCTTAGGCAAGATATGCTGGTATTTGTTTAACTATGGCTATTGAAGATTTTCGTTTCCTTCATATTGTTTTGAAGACTTGTAGCCTTCAGGCTTTTCTTCCAAATATTAAATGCCAGTTTTAAAATGCTTTTTCCCATGTAAGGAGTGGGAGTTTTTGAGTTGTTTCTTTGTTTGTTTTTTAATCTTCTGATTATTATCACTATTTTTGGAGAAATCTCTCAAAATGGTCTGTATCCTTAGTTCAGTGCCTGGAACTGCAGCCCCTCTTCCAGTTAAGATCTTGCCACTACTGAACAGACTGGAGGATTTTCTTGCAAACTCTGTCATAGGGCACTTCTTTTTGTTTCAAGTTGGCTTTTCTCACAACAGGGTGGGAGTGTTGGCTGATTCTGAGATTTTTATCCAGTGTAATCCCCAGAACATTTGCTGCAGACCTTCTGTGTTCTTGGTCATTCACCATCTCTTGATTTTTCTCTTCAGTTGGTTATTTCTGTCTAATTATAGTATTTGACCTTTGTCAGTACAGACTTGCAACCAGGCAAGCCACAAATTTTCTTTCTAATAATTGTTTAAATTGGTCAAGTTTTGGTGTTTGGTGGTTTGGGGTTTTTTAACTTAATTACAACCTCCAGCCTTTATTCCCTCTGTTCCATCTCACTACCTTGGTATCATACTTAGGCTTTAAAAGGTAATCCCCATTCCACTGCCAAAATCATTAACAGAAACAGCGAGTAGTGCCAGAGCCAGAACAGACCCTTGAGTAATCCAGTTCCATATATCTTTCTAGCGTGAGTCTAAGCAATTTAAAACTGATCTCTAATTTTTATTTTTTAAATTTTTTTTAAAATAATTTTGGCATCAAGTCTTGAGAAGCTTAATTTAGGCTGTGTTTTCCTCACTCTTTCTGAAAATGTCACCTGGGACAATGTCATAAGCCTTGCTGAACTCAAGATATGTCATCCATCGCTTCTTGCGTCAGCCCCAAGGCCTGAGACGAGAACAAGAGGAGAGAAGATCATGCATCACAGCTGATCTAGCCCGTCGTAGGACCATGCCCAGGGGAAAGCAGGAGTGTGAAATACATAAAATACAGTTCCCAGAAGGTTCTGCAGGGCCTCCATGACAGAGCTGTTATGGTTTCCAGCCAAATACTTTCAGGTTTTGAAATGTTAGCATTTTAAAAAGTGCACCAATAACATTTTTATAAATGGCTATAGTGCGTTCCTAGACCCTGTGTTGGCATTTACCAACATACCCTGTAGTGCACTGAGCACTTGATTAGCACTCTAATGCACAGGGTGCTGGTATCTGGTAAAATGAAGTACACACAGAAGCATTTACTGAGACTCAGCTTCACTGCCACAGGAGGCAACAGAGCTGTGTCCAACATTTTCCTTGCCATGAAACTGTTGATGTGCATATACCTACTGATCATTTCTGGCTGTATCTGGGGCCCAGTGATTCCAGTCCTGTGGTAGATTTTAAGGTCAAGTTTATCCTTAAGTCCTGCATATCTTCACTTGATGAATCCAGGCGATTCTTGAACTAGGTTGCCCTGTCATTGAAAAAGAAAATCTATGCTGCAGGGAACCAATTCTGCTGAGCAAGCAGTTAGAGGGTCTTCAGAAGTACAGCACACATTCTGGTCATCAGATGTGCTCCTGTTTTTCTTGTCTAGTATCAAGATGTGCAGCACCTTTCGGACCCTGTCATTTGAGCCTGAGTTTTAATTTGGAGGAAGCACAACATACCTGAGAGATTCAGTTTTTCCATTCAGGGGAAGGAAAAAAGACTACTTCCTGCCCTATCAGTGCTTGAACGCTGTATTTCTAGTCACAGGCAACAACTGAGGAACAATGAATTTGAAAGCTCCCTATCAGTTATAACACAATATTATTCCCATTTTCAATCTACTTGCATTAGATAAAGTTGATGCGGATATGTGGGCCAGGAAGAGGTAAACATTTTAGCTCCCCATCAATTAATTTATTTTCTTAGACAGGAGAAACATCAGGTTGAACTGGGGGAGGGGAATTCATATGAGAATTTTTGTTTGTTATGTCCTGTATTTAACTGGTGGTCTCCCAAGGTGGCTTCTTGTAAGCATGAAGGTATAGAAAGAAACAGCTTGAAGACAAGAACTCTTGACTGTTGTCTTTCTGTTTTGAATGTGGGGGGCTAAAAGGACTGTTTCGAGAGGGGTGCTGGTACCTTCATCTCCTAGGAACAGACAATTGCTCTCTGCAGACTGAAGCCTAGCATTTCTTATTTTTTAATAAACCCCAAGGGAAGTGGCATGCACTGAGAGCGTGAATGGAGGGAGATGCTCCCACGTCAGTTTATTTTGCTTAGCGGGTAAGATCAGAAGAGGTCTAAACAAGGCTCTTTATTTTCAGCAACACTGGTCATCTGCTTTGAAGTAGGATCCAAGTGAAACATACTCCCGCCTTCATCCCAATTAAAAAGTAATAAAAACTCTCTTCAAATTTTAAATATTGAAGGTAGGATATCTGCCAAGAAATCCTTTTCCTTTATAGAGGGGCAGATGTCAACTATTGTGAGGCCACTGCATCCTCCTCTGGTGTCATCCAGCATCACTCAATTGAAGTCAGTCAGTCAGAGTTGTGCTGCCTTAATGCCTGGCTCCTTGTCTGGCAGTGCCATTGAAATGTACAGCCCTGCAGAGGCCATGTGCTAACACAGTATTTAGAGACAATGGCCCAAATTCCTTCCAGCAGGTTCACTCAGCAGATTATGTGACCTCCTGCCTTTTGGTGCTCTTCTTAACTTGGATGGCTCCAGCAGCAGAACAGCAGTGCTTGGTGCAGAATAGGAATAATCTGGGTGATAGGCAGGGTAGTTGTCCTAAGGCCCAACACTGTAACCATTTTCTAGTGCCTGGCAGAACGGACAAGAGGAAAATCGTACCTCCAGCTAAAATAAGGCAGTTTATGGAGGGGAATAAAGAAAAGTTCAATTTTCCATACTGGTATATCTAAGAGATTGAAACTGGACCTTTATCTACAGAAATATGATTAGAAATTCAGTTTTAGTTACCAGCAGCTGTTTCTCCTTTCTGTCCTGGAGTGTTTCTGTTCTTGTGCCTGGTTTAGTTTCCCTCCCTGCAGCGCTTATTAGGCTCACCAATGAGAATATAAAAGATTTGCCACAATAGAAGAGTGAAAAAGTTGGTCGACATAAGAGAAGGGGTTGGGGGAAGGCAAGAAAGGAATAATAGGAACAATCTACCCAATTGTCAGACCAAAAAAAGGTAAGAAATGATTGTCTTCTAGTTTCTGTGACTTCATAATTAACCACAGATGGATATATAGGACAGTCTTTGGGGTAGGACTGGGTCCCAATGTAAGTGAAGCGCTCTCCCACTTTTTATTTGCCTCTGTTCCTGGTGCAAGAAGAAAGCAGTATTACCCACAGTGGAATAAGTATGAAGGATGGAGCAGCACAGAAAACAGCCATAATTCTTCATGTTGTTGTTGTTGTAGAGGCATGTAAAAGTATCTCTTATTTATCCTCAGCTTTATTGGCAGCAACCCCACTGGATTCAATGGGAGAGCACTGAGTTAAAGCCAGTCTGGGAGGAAAAGCCAAACAAAAGACCACTACTGCAGTTCTAAATTAATTCCTAACAAGAAACAAGATCCAGTCTGATCATGTTTTCTGAGCCCCTACAGGTTTTATTTTCAGAGTTTGGGTCATAATTTGATGCTGCTTCAGGTGTTCTAAGCTCAGCAAAAAATAAAATGATACAAGAAATATACTTGATCTTGCATTATGAGTTGGACACAGATGTTGGCAAATCACTGTATGCATCAAGCTCCCCAATTTCTAGAGTCCAAATCAAGATTTGTTCTTCTATTTAGAGCTGTCTTGGCTACAAGTTTCTTGAGGAAGGAGGAGATCAAATTTGCTCCTTCCCTGTCCAGCCATCTCTTCTCCATATTAGAAAAACCTAGTTCCTCCAGCCTCTCATATTTAATGTGCTCTAGACTCCCAGCTGTCTTATCAGTTTTTCTTGGGACTCCCTTCAGTTGTCAGTATCTCTCATACAGGCTGGCACACAAGTGAGCTTCAACATATTTCAGCTATTGATCCAGACCAAATGACATCTGAATTTTGCAAAGCTCGCCCATCACTTGCTGCAGACAAGTCTGCCACATTGTTGTCTTCCTTGTCTTATTTTACTTTATGTTATTTTGATAATAAAATGTTGAGGATAAAGAAAAACAAGATAGATCTATGTGATTGTTTTTCAGCTACCACTGGCCTCTGCACTGATAGTGTCACTATCTTGCATATCTTCACTGCCTATGGAAGGGGTTGAACCCTGGTGTTGCCCTGAGATAAGGAAGAAGATTATCAGCCCCATAAACTGCATGGGAGACCAGGAAGCTGTTTGGTCCAGGCATTCCTCTTCCCCCCCAGGCTGCTCCTTTCTGGAGGAAGTCATTGATCTTTGGCAGGCAGACACGGTTGGGCATTCAGTCAATCCATCAGTGACAGACTAACATAAAACAGTGGCAAACAGCCTCCAGTGGTTTTGGGGAAGGGCTCCTTGGCTGGAGAAGCACAGACTCAGCATTCATTCAAATTAACTTTTAAGAATTTTTAAATTTTTTTTATTACAGGAAACAACAATGATAATGATCTGGGGAATCTCTGTCAAGAAAGAGCCTTTGGATAATCTCAAGAAAAGGATGTCTAGGCAGGAAGTCCCACTTGGTTTTGTTCATTTAAGAAGATCTTACAGGTCTCCAGAAATATATTTTCATTTTATTCTCAATGGAATTTATGATGGAATACACAGTAGTAGCTCAATGTTATGTAATTCAACTTTGCATAAATTTAAATGAGCACTCCCAGGAGAGCCTGAACTTTCAGAGAAATCTGGAGATGATAGACAGCAAAGTCTTCCTGAGATCTTTCTCTTTCCACCCTTGGAAGCTGAGTCAAAATTGCTTTTCCTACTGTTTTTTTGGTTGGGTTTTTTTTTTTGTTTGGGGTTTTTTTTTTTTTTTTTTTTTTTTTTGTTGGGTTTTTTTTTTTGTTTTGGGTTTTTTTTTTTTTTTTTTTTTTTTAAGTTTTTAAAGTTATCTGGTTTAGTTTTATGTGTTTGAAGCAGGGAGATTATTCCTCTGAGTAATATCAGAAAATTCCTCTGGACAGCCATGATGTCTTGTTAATTTCCTTTCTTTATCCCTTCTTATTCATTTTTCTGGCCCCTCAGTGAATTTGCC
The DNA here is from genome assembly GCA_013396955.1 of Regulus satrapa. Classification (NCBI taxonomy): domain Eukaryota; kingdom Metazoa; phylum Chordata; class Aves; order Passeriformes; family Regulidae; genus Regulus; species Regulus satrapa. The sequence continues at coordinate 1,137,340 of VWZN01003768.1, read as the reverse complement.
TGTCCTCCATGGTACTTGCACAAAGGCATTCAATATCTGCAAATGACTGCAGTGTCTCCACACCTTCCCTAGACCACTTTGTCAAGCTAGGCAGCTCCAGCCTCAATCAATCTTGCTGCTCCACCACAACCACCCCTAAAGGATTACAAAATGAGTGGCTTTACTAGTTAACATCTACTTCCTGCACTTCTGGATTGCTTTTACTGAAGTTTAGATCCATCCTTCAGAGGAAAGCATTGGTCAAGTGCGCTGAGCTGTGTGTGGCCATGCATTGCCCCTGCTCCCACAGCTTTGGGCAGACTGCGCTCACAGACTTTAGGGACCTCTGTTTAGCTCTGAGCTGACAGGGTGAGGTTATGTGAAGTGTCTCCAGATGATACAGGATATGACTCCCATCCTTGGGAAGAGTTGCAAGACAGTGACTCTAAACCACATTTGTGCCCTCCCAGCCTCAGACTTCTCCAGGAGCTGGAGAAAACTGTGCTACAGCCCAGGCCAAAGTTGAGGCAGCCTGGCTGAACACATTTTCCAGATTAGCATGTAGCTCAGAATCCTCTCAGCATTGTACACAGAATTTGCACATCAGAATTTATCTGTTATGGCCAGCCTGAAACCCTCTGTGGCAGATCCTGGGAGGCAGCAGGTGTCCTGGGACCACAGGCCTTCACCACTGGCATGGTTATTGAGCCAGTCATACTGCTGTGATCCTCTGTAGGATGTAGAGGCCAGCACAGGAAGAAAGATCTCAGAGTTATTCCTGCCTTAGGTAGATATGGTAAAACATCAGTGTAGAACTCACCATACTGTAACCTGGCTAAAACTGGTATTAATTAACATGATCTTCCCTGATCTTCCCTCTTCCCCCAATAGCAGGTTCTCTGCTTTATTCCACTGAACTCCCCTTAGCTCTTGTGATTAGAACAAAAGGCTATAAGCATTGTAAAGCCATGGCTGGCCAAGGATGATATTGCTGCACAGCATACATTTCTGATATCACCAAACTCACCTGAGAAGTCTCTGTCACAGGAGCAAGGAATTTGGGGGCTTAGCCTGACTGTATAAGCAAGAGCACAGTGGAAGTGTGTGTCTGGTTGGACTTTCTGGGCTAGAAAGAGGCTGTATTCATGTGACCAGCTGAGGGGACAGTAATGCAGCCTGTACAGCAGAGGATGAGGGAAGCTGTAAGAATGTGAGCATGTTTTATGTAGTGCACTAGCTTTCCCTCAATAAGCAAGGACAGAGGATCACTAGGATGAAGGATGAGGAGTTCCCTCAGCTGTTAATTTGTAAACAGAATGAAGATGTTTTCTGGTTAATTAGTAGGCAGAAGTGCCCTCATATTTTTGGTGGGTTTGAGGAATGGACTAACCAGGAAAGAAATTCCTAATAACAAGTGAAATCCTGCATGTATGGACAGTTTCATCTGGTGATAGTGGTAAACGGTAAATTTTTTGACAGTATTAGTAGTATTAATAATAATAAATATAATAAATTATTATTTACAGTAATTTTTCAGCCTGTGACTGAGACAGCCACAGCCTGGTCTGTGTACACAGACACACATTTACATGTTGAATAATGTTCTCTGCCTATGGACTGAGTACCTGGTGCCTCTTCCCCATCAGTTCAGAGGCCAGTAGACTGCCCATGCCTGTGATCTAACATTAGAAATAAAATGGTATCACATTCTCATTGCACATTTGCAGGAAAGAAACTGGTTACATTACATGGACCTGTGGGATCAGACTCCTTGGAATATGAGATGTGTGTGGGTGAACTTGGCCAGTGAGGCAGCCAAGAAGACAATTTACTAGCCCACCCCTGAAGAACATGATGGGACTCCAGAGGATGGAATCAGAGGCCCATACAAATACTTAGAGAAGTTATTAACTTTTTTGGGGTATTTTGGTGCTAGAATTTTAAACCTCATATCAATTATCCTTCAGCAAAGAGCGTTTTACAATGGAAAAACAATTACATGCATAGTGGGAGCTCTCCTGACTCTCAACTGAGGCAGCAAGAGTGTTAAAATTTTAATGAAGACCTTTGTTTCATGCAGAGTTTCTCAGGTGTTGAGTTAAACCTCTACTAATAAAAAGCAAACAAAACCAAACACAGAGTAAAACTGTATGCCAAAAACTAAGTCCACCCTAATTTCTGAGAGAGACTGACAGGGCTAAGAGACAATCTAAGTCAAATGACTTTGAGTCTATTTGTTTTCAGTAGAGTTTAGGAAGTGTTGACTGTCCACATTACCTCAGTACTACTCAGGATCTAAGACTGTAGCAATTGCTAAAGTGTGTATTATCTTACAGTGTCTAGTGGAGACTTTAAATCTCTGGGCTGGTGTGCTCTGTTTGCTTGATCTTGACATTCCTGTCCAAAATTCATATTTCTGGTGTACCATCCTGGTCACCTTGAAGAAAAGAGGAGCTTTCCCTTTAGCTCCAGCCAGGTGTATGTCATTCCTTACACAGAAATAAATTGGAGAAATAACTCTAAATCAAAAACAATTTCAGGTCTAATGTATCCATAATAAAGAGCAATAACAACAACAACAAAGAGAATAGCTATTATATGGTTCATTTGTTTGTTTGTTTTTCCTCAGTTATTTGTAAGCAATAGGCTTCACTAGCATGCTTTAGAAATATTCTCTGCTTCTGGTAAGAGTCTGAAGAAAAGTCTTTCAGGACTCTGAAAGCTGGGGCACTCTTGTCATACACTCTGAGTCACTGGCTCATTGAAGTGCCAAGGGAAATAACAGTGATTTTAAAAGGGTAATGCAGAAATAACTCATGGAAATAAGTGCTGAACTCACTTTGCTGGGATTCAGACAGAGACATTTCCATTTCCGTTTCCTCCCTAATCCTAAATGATGGTTCTTGTAAAAGTGAGGCTACGGCTGATGGTGGTATTTGTCAAACAAATCTCTGCAGTCTCTCCAGCCACTGTGTGCTCAGTATTTTTAAGTTTTGCCATATCCAAAGAGGATTGAGCAATTAAATTAATTACACACCTCTGGGAAGAAATCTATACCTTGAGGCTTTCGAGGAAGGCAAAATTCCACAGTTGCACCTGGTCAAATGGTTACACATGAAGGAAATTACCCCTTGACCCCTTAAGGTGCTCTGAACATAAAACTTGTTTAACCCCCTCTTACCTGCAGAGCTATAAACAGTATTACTGCTCACAAATCTATGCAGCCCNCACAACTACTGCAACACCCACCCCCCCAAAAAAAAAAAAAAAAAAAAAAAAAAAAAAAAAAAAGTAAAAAGGCAGTATTTGACTGCCCATAAGCAGCAGGGATTCTTCTGGGGGGCATGAGAAAGAGCTGCAGAAAAAATTAAACCTTAAAATTAACCTTACCTTGACTGTACTGTACAGCTAGAAACTGCCTATTGTGTTTGTGGGTGCAGGATTTAGCAGGACCATTCAGGAAGTCTTTGGGGAGAATAAAACGCAAACAGTGCAGAATCAGCAGTGCTAGAGCCATGCTCTTTGCCATGAGGGGAGGGCTGTCTTACCAGGTTTTTTTTTCCCTGTATGTTGTTGCCTTATTGTCAGGGTTTTTGTGACTGAAGGCAGCAAACCAAATGATTGTTCCATTCTGAATAATTTCATCAATAGTTTATGGCAGCACTGTAACTATCACAAAGCCTTTGCATGAAAAAGCATTGCCATTCTCTGTTTATTGGAAAGATTTACATTGGTAAAAGAGGGTCACAGAGGGAGCTCAGGTTTGTGTGTGTCACGTCTTCCTTCTGTCTCCCAGTTGTGTATAACATGGGAGAGGGCTGCTCTGCACTCTTCTATTATTACTTCCACTTTGATTCCTTTGTATTACCTCTGAATTTGACCTGAATTATCTGTGAAATTAAGGGTAAGAGTGGTATCATTCATATCTTGGTGTAATTAATCATCTGAGTGTGAGAGAAGTAAAGAGTAAAAAAATTTAAAAAATGGTGAAGCAAAAGATACCTGTCAGAGACAGGTTTTCTATCTGAAATGATGCTTTGATTTGCCCTAGATATATAATGAGTGATTTCCATGTGTGCCTAGGGCTGTAGATAGGTGATAATAAAATAACAAGAATCGTTCTTATACTAGCTTGTACATCAGTCTTTGAATTTGGCCTACAGATGAATAGGAACTCTAATTACTGGTTACTAAAAAGAAAAGAAAAAAATAAAGGAAAAGCCCATGTTCTCCCACCCAGCCCAAACATATACCTCAGAATAAATATGAATAATGAGGTGTGAAAGGGCAGCAGCCAGGAGAGAAGCTGTGAAGCTGTGTCAGCCCATCAGAAGTTGTTGGTGAGGCTGGGCACTCACCCATCAGGGTTACAGGTCCCCAGTTTCCCGTGGGATGTGCCGTGTTCTCAGGCTGCAGGGGAAGAGCCCGCTGCTCCGGCACCATCTCTCCTGCCTGCTGCATGGAGGCCCTGTCACTGTGCCATTATTTCTATTTCAGGGCATGTTCTGTCTGCTGAGATGGCTTGTCCAGGCATAGGAGATCTTGAGCCAAAGGCAAAACTTCCTGTCCAGGGGAATCTTTCATAGAACAGAATTTTTAAAAATTAGCATCCATTCCCACTTCAAAGCTTTCTCCTTATGATCTGCAGTGACACCAACTGCAGCACCTGGGAAGAGCCCTGGATTAGAATAGGCAGTACATCAATAAAAATGAAGTGCATCAAAGATGAGGGGAGGCGAAATGGCCTTTTGTATACATGGCAAGGCTTGCAGAGCAGATGGCACCCACTGGGAGCTTCAGGCTTTAGCAGATAATTACCAAATCTCCCTGGTGCTCTCTTCTAGCTGGCTATGAGATTACTGAATTTGGAGTGGACACTAGTGGGCATGGTGAGCAAAGCTGCAGCCGAGCACCAGGACAGTGTGACTGGGCTGCTCCTTACGAAGTACAGACTTCTCAATGCTCTGAAGATGTGTAGCCACTTCTTCCCTCGGTGGCCTCTTCCAATGGCTGACAACCCCCTTTGGTGAAGAAATTGTGTCATGTCCAATCTAGACTTCCTTGGCATAGCTGGAAGCCATATATGTCTTGAGCTGATACATCTTGATCAAAATCAGAGGGCATTTTGTCATAAAGTGTATAAAATCATAGCTTATTCCATACATACCTTTCCATTGCATCAGGATGGTTCTAAGAGAATGTGAGGGAAGATGTGAAGACTGTGAATGTGGTAGAGATTCTTGCATCTCAGGTGAGAACCAGCAATTTTACCTGTCTCAGGGCTGAACAGTGTCAAAATATTTTACAAATCCTACAGCATTGCATAAGAGAGACAATGAATGCAACCAGTTAGCCAGAGAAATCAAGAATTATGCAAAGAAATGAGCACTTTTATGGAATGGCAACATCTTGGGTGCCTTCATGGGTCTCCAGTTAGACAAACATCCCTCCTTCATTACTAGGGTTAGCTGGGGTCACTGCCAGTCCTCCTTCAGCTGATGTGCAGTGTCAGGCTGCAGAGAAGTGATGTGAACTAAATGGCTTGTCCTGTAGGAGCAGAGTGGGGAACTCAGGCTGTGCACAGCTCTCATTTCTTCAGCATGTTTTTAGTCCAGTATTGCAGACTTGGAGGGGTTTGAAAGATTTGGAAGGGTTTGAGAGGTGTTTTTCCAGGATTAACTCCTCACTCCGTGGGAGTGAGGAAGATTGAACTCTATCTTGTGTTTTCTATTATTAAACATCTCTTCCCTTTGATATGCAGTTTCAGTTCAGAGGTGAGGGGGTATCTTTCTTGTGATAACAAAAAAGAGCCCAAAAGGAGAGAAAAAGAAAAATCTGAAGACTGTCATTTTCTGCTTAAGTGAGCCCAAAGCATCTCAGCTGTCATACTCCCATCACTTAGTGCAAGGGGAAAAAAATAGCAGCAGAACATTACATACCTGAAACCCATACCAGGTTCTGCTGCCATAAAAGCAAAATTTAAAAGCAAATGCTCACATTTCCACCAGGAGACACTAGCTGGAGCAGAGACGGGCAGCCAGGCTTCTTCACAGCCCCAGTTCCAGTATCATCTTATTTTGCTGACCAGGGATGTTTCCCAGCTTGGAACACAGACACGCCAGCTGGCTGGACTACCACTGTGAGTGAATACATTTGGAAATGGCTGTGCTATCTCAACGCCTTACGGATACATCAAAGTGTGCTGCAAGCACAGCTGGGGTTTGTCTCCCTGCTTGCTGCCAGGAGAAGTTCCAGCTTCTCCTCACTCTCTTCACCCATATATTCTCAGTCCTTCCTCCACCCTTCAAAAACAAGCTAAATGGTGTATTATTAATGATCTTTGGTTTAATAGCCATGCTAGTACAGAAAATCTGAAAAGAGATAATTCCACATGCCAATAATCTGTCCACCAATTCTTCTCTTTTAGTGTCAAATGAGCATGTAAACTATTACTATTCTGGTTAAATTCAGTTCTCAGGCAAATAAGAGGCCCTGACTAGAGCTGAGGGACAGTGCTGGCAAGCAAAATGAGAAAGGACGAGGCATTTCAATCCCAAACTTCATACTTAGCAAGTGATATCACCTTGGGCTGCTGGCTGTGTTCGGATTGGTTCAGCAGCCAGGCCTGGGGAGGAACAGGATAGCTGAGCATCGGGGGATTCTGTTCTGGACCAGGCATGGAAATTTTCAGGTCTCTTGTAAAGCCTGTTAGCACTACGTTGCAGAAGATTTCCTGTAATCTTTGTGACACAGTTTGTGCTCTAGGCTCTGGAGAATCTTTTTGTCCAAAATGCTTCCCTTGGTGGATTTCCAGTGATGCAGCTGGGAGACAAACCCGGTCCATCTCACTGGTAACAAAGATTATTGCAGTCTCTGTTAATTCATGTTTCCTGTGTTAATGATTTCTTTCCGACAAAGTGCTCTGAGAATTTTTTTCTTGCAGCATAAAGAGATAACCCCACCCCCACTGCCTTGGATCAGTCACCAGTTTCTGCTGAAACAGAGTGAAGATGGAAACAGAAGGTTTTTGTCATTCTGAATTTCTTGGACAGTGGTTTTTTTTTTAGTTTTGTTTTGCTATTCTCTGTATTGTTGTAGGATACCTTTTACCCATTTGGAATTCAAGTATCCCTGTTTCCTATGCTGGTGATCCTGCTGCCTCCAGCTGGGATCCTACAACACAAACTATTTACAGAGTTAAATACTGGAACCAGGAGTCTTTAATTGCCTGCAGATGCATCTTCACCCCCTCGGCAGCATTAGACAAATGTCTGAACTATGTAAGCTGGTGCAAATTCTAAATTGATCTTGAGTGCCTACACAGACCTCCCTGACACTAGTTTTTGTCTGGCTCTAAAGCAGTGAGGATGGTTCTCTGCCCTCGGACATCCCCTGTCTGACCAATCGTGGGGAACGGTTCGGACAAGCCCCGGAACAGAGGCATGTCTCTTAGGAATTGTAGGGCAAAGATCTCTAATCCCCAGCATACACAGCTATTTTGACTCTCATGAGGAGCCTTTGCCATCTGTGACCATGAGCCATTCTGGCCCAAATCAGGTTGTCAGTTTGATTATAATCACAGCCATTAAGGGAAGTGTTCATAAATTTCCTATTCTTGTAACCAAGGCTGGCACTGATGAATAAGCTACAGAGGTTTGAAGTTAGGGCTGCCTTCAGGGCACTCTGAGAGGAGATAAAGAGATGTCAGCACTGGGTATGCTGTAGTAACATTGCTGTGGGTTGCTCAGAAACATCGTAAAGTTCATATTTCACAATCATTAGCCTCAGCAGTGCCCATCTGTTAAGCACTGGTAACAACTGAAGTGTTTCATAGCAGATGTTCTCCCTGAACAAGTGCCTGCACAGAGTTTACTGATTTCCTGGATCACAACTGTTTACCCCAAATAATTCTGCAAATAATTGTCAGAGGTCTGTTCAGAGTGAATGTCCTGTTTTCTGAGTTTACACTGGTAAGAGCAGTGCAGAACTGCACCCACTGCACTTTAGCCCTGCTCTCAAACGCTGGTACAAGTCAAGAAGGGAGTCAGTGGAGTGTAAGACAGATGGAAGTGAGATCAAAATAAATCCTTTCACTTTTATCTCATAACACTTCAGATCACAAATGGGAGCACTGGGATGCAGACAAAATATGACAGGAGGTTACTTGAACATCTGGAGTCCAAACAAATACTTCTTTATCCAAAATAACATTTAGGAAAAAAATGCCTAGAAAATGTGAAAACTGGACCCAATCCTGGTCCCATGGAAGTTGCTGCCAACACTCTTGTTCACATCAGCAGTTCTGCTCTGATGACATTACAAATGTCATGTCTGAGCTACATCTGATGGTAAATGGAATTTTAAAAGCTTTCCCCAAATCTTTCTGGTAGAATTGTCTTTGCCAAAAAAAAACTTTGCAAGGAGATTAAAGGCAGGAGCCAAATTTCCAGTATTTGGATTCTCTCTTCAAAGCCACAAATATCTATGTGGTGTTCAACTTGCCATGAGAGCTGCTAAGAAACGGGCACTTAATTCTGCTTTGTACCTTCGGAAATGTCCCATGAGATTCAGGTTTTGACACAACGGTAAAAAGGCCATGGCAGTTTAAGGCTGGACTGTTGTCCAGCCATTTGTCATTGAATCCCCTTCAGTGAGAAGAGAGTCTCACAATTATCCAGCTGTGAAACAGAGCTGGATGAGCACTCACCATGATCGAGCTGCAACACCAAACTTCTGCTCAGGGATGGCATAAGCTGACTTGGCTGGCTTTGCACTGGAGTTGATGAATAGCACTGGATGAGCTATTTGAGACTAAAATAGAATCTCACAGAATCAAGGCTGCTGAATGTTAGAATCTGCAAGTGACACTTCTGTACTTACCCAGATAAGAACATCTACACAGAGAACCAGCTTCTTTGGGAGCCTAGTATTTTCAGTTCACTTGGGAAAAGGATGAGAACAGAAGTTAGTTTGTATAATGTTTTAGGAAAGGATGTTGTAATAAAAAAAATCTTTGGATAACACAGGAGGAATCTGGAATTCTTAATAGACGATTAGAGTGGACAAGCTCTGGGTATACCAGTGTGTGTTTGTGGTTTGTATAATGAAGGACAAATAGGCAGCCCTGCCTCTATCCAACTGGAAATCTGTGTGTGATTAAGGAAGGGAGATGTGCTCCCTTCACTACCATTAAGTAGAGTTCTCCCTTATATCACTGTCATGGGCCAGGATCTGATTTAAACCACGTGCTGTAGCTAGTAACCTCCGATAAATCAGCACTTTGTGTCTTCCTAAGGTATTGTCTGTCATTGCAAGGACATTTAACAAACTGCCTGTGTGGGAATTGCTTGTTTAATCTAAAGCAGAAATACAGACATCTTGGGGTGGGAAGGCAGGAGTGAGACCAACAAGACTCATAACAAATACGTGAAAAGTATTAAAGTAGCCAAGACCTTCCACTGCAGGTGGTGGTCTGCATGCACATGTAGGGGAGAAGTCCTCTGTATGGAATGTCTGATGTAGAGTGCAGGTGTACACAGCCAGATCACATCAGCTGGGCTGAGTGCTTTCTGCAGGGTGAGGGGCATGGTGACAGAGCTTCCTACAGCTTTACACCACCCTGTGGCACCTTGCTGACCCAACTGGAACTGGAGCCTAACCAGAGCTACCCCAGCATTGGTGATGGTCACACTGCTCTTTTGGGTGCTCCTGGTATTTTAGTAGGACTGTGCTGATCTTGTATATCTTTCAGGCTTGGCTGGTTGTTTGATGTTTTGGTGGGATTGGCTGGGGGATTATATACTTAAAATTCACAGATGTCTTTTTCATTTTGCTGCAGATTTAGATAAATAAATTTTATGAGATACAGATTTCAGGCAGTTTTAGATGAACAGTATGCCAAGCTGGGATTTCAGTGAACTCCTGTGAAGGGACAGGGATGTTGCATCTTAGGATAATTTGGTTTGGGATGGACCTTTAAAGGTCCTAGTCCAAACTCCGTGAAATAAGGAGGCACACCTTCAATGAGGTCAGGCTGCTCAGAATCCCATCCAACCTGACCTTGAATGTTTCCATCAAGGGACAGGTCATCTACCACTTCTCAGCAGAGTGAGAGTATATACATGTATGTATGGAAAATTTGTGTGGACAGTTGGGGTTTTTTTGTCCATTGCCTCTTCAAATCTAAGATCCTCAGCTGTGATCCAAGGGGAGTAGCTACTTTGCTTTCAGGTGCAGCACAGGGGAGACACAACCCTGCTCCTTAGCTCCCTGGGTGTTCATTCAGATAAAACTGCATCTGTATTTTGCATTTCAGCTGCTGAATATTTTAACCAAACCTTAGTGTGCCAAAGCCAGAGAGGGTGTCACTAGAATAGACATGGTGTGTGCAGTGTGTGTCTGCTGTTAAATGCTGTTAATTGCCCTGGCTGGGCAGCCTGCTGTTCCCTTGTAGGTCCTCTGCTGGGATCCCAGCCTTTGCTCCTCTTCTGCAATGGAAACATTTATCCCTTATTTATTTTTGCGTGAGAAAACATGTTTCCATTCTGAGCCTCTGGATACCACTGGAGTGCCCCCCTGACCTCTCCTCGTGGGCCCAGCCCGTGTAAATGACCAGACGAAGGAATGTGGATGAAGGAAGTGCTATAAAGTAGAAATATTGCTGGCTCGTAAATTCCCTCCAGCACAGCAAGTTTTCAAAATAAACAGAGCTACAGTCACATAGGACAGCATAACTCAGCGGTGCAAAATCCATCACTGGCTTTTGTGAAGGAGGGCAGCCTGACACCAGAATTAAACTCCTCCGAGTGCTATCTGCCCTGGCACCAGACCTGCATTACATTTCCATACAGACTTCATACGGCTTTGTTGTCCAGGTCATTCCCCTCTTCATAACTTGTACCAGGTTGAATGCAGGGTGGGAAGCTGAACTACAGCTCTTACTCTAGTCACTGGGATTTGGTGGCCTTCATATCCCCTCGGCAGCTTTTATAGGAATTCACAAGTTTTGATATTCTGGTGCTCCTCCAGCCTGCAGCATGAATGTATCCGTATCTCCAGTACCTGGGAGCCCAGCCATGAGTACTGCCTGCTGCTGCATGCCAGGATTGCCGAGGTGTGCTTGGTGCCTTCCTGCTGCTGGATCTGCTTAGCTGCACATTGCTCTTGCTTCTGCTCCAGTGACACTTCTGTGTCTGTTTATAAGGCCTCAAGACCCCTATTTCTGAAAACAGATTGTCCAGGTGCCAGGTGATTTACAGGTGTTTGAAGAAGCAGCATATGCAGTGCACAGATTGCTTCTAAGTGCAATATTCTGGTGTTTGCCATGCCATGAAAAAGAAGGTTTCTCCTCGGAGGGCTTTTTGAAGAGAAAGGACCTTTCTCCTAACCCACCCTGATAAGTAGTGCACAAATGGCCATCTGACAGCTTCCCAAAACCCATACTATGTCAAGAAGTGGGGTCAAACTGAGATTCCTCAAAACAGAATTTTAATTTTCTAACATAAGTACAAGCACATATCTCAGCTTCAGACATGAGTCCACTCAGAAGCCTGTCTTAGGGTTCAAAGCAATGGAGTCAACACAACTGGCAAGCAAAGGCAGACTTACTTTTCAACAGTTATTTGGCTTGACATTGGAGATTTTCAGAAGTTGAATTTAAGGAACTTTTGATGATCTTGTACTGCTTGTTGAAATATATTCCATTTTGACACAAAACATACTGCCTTTCCACTGAGACCCAGGATCCTCCTGTTCTTCTCCCTTGACTCTGCTCTTCTTATCTAAAAAGAATTTGGTTTGTTTATTTAGTGAAAAATTGAATGTTTCCAAGGGCACCGAGACTTTTTTCTCTTCACCAAGAGCTCAAATATCTACTGAAAAAGCTTTGATGAAAATTTTTCAATCAGATTCAATGAAAAAAGAGATGGAGGAGGAAACGATGACTTTTTTTCTTTCTTCTTTTTAAAGTGCACAAGAGAGTTTCTTAAGATCAGTTGTGGGAATAAAGAAGAAAGTGACTGCCTTTGATCTGAAGGGAATCCTATAGTTTTCCTGAATTTTGCCAGCTGCTTCTATTCTGCACTTCCACTCAGACAAACCCTGCATTATGACTGAGCCTGAAACCAATGTAAACAATCGTCTGCCCTTTTAGCCCTGCTGTTAGAAGATGGAGTATCAGTGGAGCTGAGAATTTACTCAGTGCATCTAAATGAAGTGTAACCCTCCAGAGTTAGATGGCACCAGCTAGATAACCCTGTTCAAGTGGAAATAGATGAAGGATGACACTGAAGATTGCACGATGGGGCTGTAGCTGATAGTCCTGCTTGTGACTTCTGTGCTAACTGCACTGGACATGTAAACACCAAAAGGTTTGACTTTACCAGATCTGGGAAAACACCCAAAAAGACTAGCTAAAAGTTTTCTCTGTAAGGGAGAAGATATTCATCACACCATAGACTGTATCATGCGAGAACAAGTTATTGATAAATGAATAAAGAATAAATTGAGGCCACAATTAAGAGAAAGTCCTTAACATTTCAAGCAGGCTTTGAAAGACTCTGTCAGCATACTGGATTAAAGAGGTGTGGAATAAGAGGGTTATTTGTGTGATTATGGGATCTGGACTCAGACCAAAAGATCTTTCCTTGTAGTGTATAACCTCGGAGTCCAAATTCTTGATGTACTTTTTAACCTACACAGGTTACATAGCTTTTATAAATTAAATGTTTTCTATGAAAGGAGAGCGAGGACCTAGTATGGGCCACACAGGAAGGCCAAAAGAACAGTGTGATACATCCCACAGAGTAAAGGACACAGAGAGCTGATATTTCTCAGCTCTTCTTCCTGAGGACGAAATGTCTTGGGCAGTATCTTGTAAAGGTGCAGGTTCCCCATGCCTAAGGGCATTGTTAGTGCTTACACATCTTTAGTAGCTGTGTTGGACCCAGTCTTCTGGCAGGTGCTTTCAGGGAAGTGGAGCATGTGGAAAGAGTCAGATGAGAAAAAAGGAGAGGCAGAACAGAGGCAGAGCAGGACAAGGAGGAGAGAAAATGAAGGAAAAGGAAGGGAGAGGTAGGGAGCTGGAGGACTAAAAATTTAAAAAATGTGGAAGTGAACCAAGATTAAATGTGTAAGTTGAGCAAAAGAAAAGATGAGAGGGTATCAGAAATTTAAAAAAAAAAAAAATAGGGAGATTAGATAGGCCAGGTGTGGAGCATATCATAAGCAACCTCTGGGCAGACAGTAGAAATCATGGAAACTGACTTCTCTGAGTCAGGTCCTAGTGCAAGTACCAGGTAGCTCTTGCTCATCTGGCTGTGCCACTGCCTCAAAGCAGTGTTGTGGACTGTTTTCCCTGGTGAGCGTGATCCTCTCCCTCTGTATTCACAGCCCTAGCAGAGTAAATGTTTGTGAATTTCCTATTCCTCTTGTTTTGTAGCATCTGGAGTTAGGGCTGAATAAAGCCCTTCAGGCTGGGAGGTTTTGGAAGGAAGCCCCACACTCACTGGGCCCTTTGCCAGTGAGCTAATCCTTTCTGCATTGACCCTTCTAGAAGCAGCAGTCCCAGGCCACCAAGGATCTGATAGCCTTGAACTCTCCATGCCTGGAGCTGCGCTTGATACTTTTTAGTGCTGATCTCTTCCCAGCAACTTTCCCCCAAAGACCCAGGAGGCAGAGCAGAGGCAGTATGGATCAGCCACATCAGTCGTCGTTCTCTCAGTCATTGCTGTGGCACAGCTGTCACTGTGTCAGTCAGGACAGAAGATGCTGTGCCATGTGCTTCAGCCATTTGTGTTTCTGTTGCTACTGCCTTGCACGTACGTGCCAGGAGCTCCTCTCTTCCCTACAGGTACACCAGATTCTCTCCCAGGGCCACTGGCTCTCAGCTGCACAGGTCACTGCAGCATCCCTGAGCCCTTTGCCCCATGTGTGGAGCTGGATCAAGCTGGGCTTGGGCCAAACTGAGGGCACAGAGCAGCAAGTGGTGCTGGCTGAGCTCATGTTCAGTGGGGCTGTGTTTGTGGGGGTTACAGGCAGCACCAGCATGCCAGGGCAGATCACTCCCTGTGTGCAAGAACTGAGCTGCATGGATGTTTTTCTTGTGTCCTATGAGGGGCTTGGGGTTGGTTCTATGGCTTGGAGTAGGTAAATGGAAGACAAGGGAATATTAGTTATCTCTAGCAACATCTGAAAATCTCTCAGCTTTCACAAGGAGCCATTGTAGCTGAGGATCACTGCAGCTATGACAGTAATCTGCACCACTTGAGAGCCTGGGCTTAGCCTTGCCCTTAGTACAGAGTTCTGAGTAGTCCCAAATTCCATAAACAGCTCTTAGTGCCATAGTGCTCCTTGAACAGCTGTTCTCCAAAGGTCGGAATACTCACACCAGCCAGCTGGACCTGGCAGCACTCTTCTGCAGCAAGTAAGGTTTGACCTTCCAGACACTACTTCACCCCAATAAAAGGACTTTCTTGCGACCATTATTCAGAGTAGCACTCTGCCTTGGTTTGTCCATCTGTAAAATGGGAATAAACCACCAGGAATCCTCTGTGTGGCGTTTGGATGCCTAGAGATAGGCTTCTAATGCAGTTTGGAACTGCTCACACGTGCAGTGTGCCTGTCAGATGATAAGAAGCTTGGAGACTCAAGTATTTATTGAGAAATTGAGTATTTCTTTGAGATGACAGAGGCCAGACAAGTACCCCACAGATCTACAGTGAGCATTGCTCACCCATGTGTGCATAGAGATGTTTTTTATACAGCCAACCCAGCTTCTTTCTTCTTCACCTGTATTGTAGACAACTCTCAAGCAGGTTCACTCTGATGACACATGTTAGGAAGAGTGCAGAGAAGCATCTGCCACCTGGGTTTTTATCCCACAAATAAAAGCTAAGCCCAAGGGGTTTTATGACCTTTAAACAACTTACTGCTCCTGCATCACAGCTGCAGGCAGCCCACCTGGTTGGGGTGTTTGCTTGGGAGGAAAAAGCTACCTTCTGTGAGAGGTCTGAAAAGCTTTTGCTTCCACATCAGATCTCCTGTTTGAGAGTGCATGCAACACCTCCAAGAAAAGGAAAAGGGAAAACTAGAACCAAGGAGGCTGTAAATCCAGAGAAAATCTTCTTGTGTCATTTACGAGCCAGCACATCGGATACTGGCCTCTTGTGCAGAGTGGCTTGGCCCAGGCACATTCCTTCTCATTTCCTCAGTTACAAGAGAAGGGGATGTTTGCTGTGGTGTTATTCTGGGAAAAAGGATTGCAAAAAATCAGAATTTATGTCCTTAGATGGGCACACTACAGAAATTAATTTTGTTTGTCTACACAAGAAAAGCTAGTTGGCTATAATTTGCTAACTGGACATAGGGAGAAACACCACTATAACCTCACAGATATAGCATTCTAGGACTGATATTTCAATTCTGAAGTCTCTCTTTGCTCTGAATTCCCTTTCTGTGCCTGCTGTCTTAGTAGCTCTAACATCTGGGCTTTTCCAATGAGGTTATTGATAGTCACTTTATTGCACAGGGATATTGCCATGGGGTCCTGCTGGGCAAGGAAGGGACAATATTATTCTTGTTTCCAGGTGTTCTTGACTTTATCTTCAGGGCAAACATTTATTATTCTATAAATTCCAACTGCAGTTTTTCAGATATTGCAGGAGCTTAAAAAGGCTGTTTATAATCAGGATAGGGTTGGGAAGGAAGCTGGATTTTGTTTTTTCAGGGAGAACAGTGCAACATTTTTCAAAAAACAGAGTCTATATCCACAGTTCTTTTTTTCTACTGAAGTTTCTGATTCCCTGCTAAAATCAAATGATGCGAGACCTGCTTGAAACTGCTGAAATCAGTGGGATGTTAGGAGCTTCACATCCTTCTTGGAGCTGAGCCCAGCCTCTGGGCCATGTGCCGGGAGGGTGTGCTGCAGGGGGCTTTGGCCATGCTGGCCCTCCACTCTTGAGCATCTGCCCTTGAGCATGGCTAGAGAGGGGATTCTGAGCTACGCAGACCTTTGATCTGAAATAACGTGGCCTTTGTTCTGCTCTCATTCATCTTCCTCTGCATCCTTTGACATCTGCTGATGTCCCCAGTGGCTGTGAGCTGGTTGTGCTCTGTCAGTGGAGTCTCCCTGCTCTGCAGCACCAAGCTCAGGTCCCACAGCAGACCTGCCCCCAAACACCACTGGGGGAGCTGCACCAGGGCAGGATGAGAGCACCAGGCAGACTTGTGTTGGGCACTTCATTGCACGTGGGGAATGTCCAGCTGTGAAGCTCTAACAGATGTTGACACCTCTGTGCTGTGTTTGCTCTATGAAATGGGAGTGGGGCCAAGGATCAGTCCCTCCACCTGGGATACACTGTCAGAGCTTTGTGTACATGCTAAATTAACACACACCAAAAAAAAAGCTGTAGTAAACTGTGCTACAGATGCTGGGGAATTAATTGTATGCATGTGTGAAGGGGGTGACTATGCCAAGTTTAAACACCTACTTTATTCCCTTGTGGGAGACTGACATTCTTAGAGCTTAGCTTAATGTATATGTCACGTTCTTAGGGCTTAGCTTAATGGACATGTCACAAAACACCAAGGTGGTGCAGGACTTTAAATATATATACACACATTTTGAGCTATTTTTTTTCCTGCAAATGTGAGCAATCACTATAAATTAGAAGAAATGCAAAAGTGTCTGACAAATGTTCTTCTCAAATGCCTTGTTTAGTTACTGAGTGAATCAATTTCTTAGGAACCAATTCCTGCAGCCATGTAGTTATGAATATACCGATTTTTCTGAGGTTAGTGATTTTGAGCAACCCCTAAAAATGAGATTACAAACCCCTACACTGATGCTTTTGTCAAATGTTTGCTGTTTGCACATTTCTGTTCTGGTCTGGTCAATTAAAATAATAGCTAAACTTGTTGACATGTAATTCAGTCTGTATAAATCCCTTACTTATATCATCTTTGCCAAGTTGAAAATGGCTTGAAAACTGCTTTGGGTGAGCTAACAAAGCCACAAAAGCTTGAAAGTATAAAACCACTTACACAGCAGCAAATCTCAGTGCCTTTTTGTGAACCAAGATGCAACAAGAGCAACATATTTAGGACTCATGATATAGGACAATGAAATAACATGGGCATTTATCATTTGGTTGTGTGGGTCAAAGAGGAAACAGAAACCATCTCCAGAGAGGACTATTGTAAAGTAGTAAATTAGCATAAATAGACTTTTTACGCTCCAGAAGGGAGGATTCAAAAGTAGAGACATTAGGAAGGAAAGACTTCTGATGGTAAGTCATATTGGACTACAGAAAGACCTCCTGAGGGAAGAAATAGAAGCTGAATCTCTAAAATCTTTTAAGCACCAATGGCAATAAATCTTCAATCAGATACAACCCTGCACTGTGAGAAAAAAGGGCTAGATGGCTTTGTTGTACTTCTCCATGTCTTGTAACTGAATGACTCTGATGCTTTTTGTGGATGGTTGAAGTTTTATAAGCAGCTGGGGATCCATTAGGTTGACTGATACTGTAGGAGTACCAACTGGTCTTACTCCCTCTGTGTTTTGGTATGAATGGTGATAATCTCCTGAAACATTAATTCAGGCCCAAAATGCTGTAGCAGAAGAGAGGGAGAGCAGCTACAGCCACAAGACCAGAGCTGCTCAGAGGAGGAGAAATGAGTAGCTGATGTTTCAGCTGGCAGCCGGAGTGGCAGGAGTGGGTGGTCACGGGTGTGTCCCCCAGGGACTCATTTCTGGCCGAGTGTTTCCCTCTAAGTGAGCAAAGGTTTAAGCTATGGAAACCTCAGCTATGCAGTAAGCTATTGGTTGTAAGATCCAGGAAAGCTCTGAGTAAAACACCACTCCAGCAAGTGAGCAAATTACTGCATTTGGTGTGTCCCTATCTCCACACCCCAGACTAGTAGGAATGTAGAGCCAATGATTACATGCAGGCCGTGGAATCCTGTGGCAACGAAAAATATTGAGCCGTAGATTCAGGCCTGGACCTGTAAGACACATGTTCTTCTGGTGTGAATGACATGCATTTTAAGTGATGTTAATGATTGTTTATTGCAAACTAAACATTTTGCCATCTGGCAACTTTGTGCTGTGAGTGTCAGAACAGTCCCAACGAATGAAATGTTTTCATTGCCACAAACAATCTGTTTGCTGGATTTCACTTCAATGTGAGAATAATACAGCTACCCATAGCCCAGAGAACAAATCTTTAAACTAGATTTAATTCATCTGTCTCATCAGCAGGCAGATCTTTCCTGAATGTGCTGCCCAGGCCCTAGTGCCTGGCTCTGGGCATATAGCACACTAGCCTCTTCCCCACATGTTCTTTCTTAAACTTGCTTATTTTTTAATCTTACCTTTTACTTTGGGCTTTTATATGATGTGGCTCTGTGGTTATTCTTGTCTATTATGTGATGTAACTCTGTGGTTCCTCTTGCCCAAAATTAGTATATTCACGGTTTTCATTGGCTCTAGGACTTTTGCAAATCAGCACTAAAATAATGTTTGTTTTTGTTTTTTGGTTTTTTTTTAAATTATGAAAAGGCATTTATAAAAATTCCAACTTTTGTGTGTTTCCTGAATATTTGCAGAAAGGAGGAGGTTAAGAAGAAGGCGGAAAAGAGGGGAAAAAAATAAAACGGGAAAGAAAAAAAAAGGGGGGGGGGGTAGGAAAATACAAGGGAAATGAAGAGTAGAAAGAAGACTTTTAAAAGCCGAAAGCGAAGCAGAGCTGGGTGCGAGGGGAGCCTTTCTCCGGCCCAGGCGGAGCTCTCCAGCACTAGAGGGCTCCCCAGGACACGCAACCCGCGCTGCCGCGGCTCCGGGCTCGCACCTGCGCTCCGCTTCCAGCGGGGATCCGCGACCTGCGCTCCGAGAGGACTTTTTGAAGCCCTGTATCCCTGTTTGCTTCTCATCGCAGAGCTGTCTCTGGATGTGAGAAGGAGATTGTTTCAGGATGAAAAAAAAAAAAGAAAAAAAAGTGATAAAATTAACTCCAGAAGGACATAGTCCACTTGCTAAATATCACTTCAGTCCTTAGGACAAGACTACAGCTAGACTAAAAAATAAAACAAAAAACAAAACAAAACAAAACAAACCCAAAAAAACCAAAAACAAAAACAAAACAAAAACAAAAACAAAAACAAACCCACTTGGAATGGAATGGCTGCTTTGCTCTGTAGATCTGCTCTTATTGCACCTCGCAAGTTGTTAATATAGACAAAACTATGGTCTTTGTTGAGGAAGAATGCAGCTGGAAAGTTTGTTTCAGAGTCTGAAAATCCCCAAAGTCTATAGATATTTGGTTTATGGTGTTTTGTTCATGCCTATCTTAAATTAAAAAGCAAATAATAACGAGAGAAAAAAGCCCAAGAGGCATGTGGCTCATATTTGATTAGTCAAATGAAAGGCTGAAAGAATTGAGATGGGTGTTGTAAGGACCCCTGACCATTCTGACCTGAACACTGGGCTAAAACTTTTCCCTGCAGACTCTTAAACCATTTCAGTTCTAGTGCTCTGGTTGTCTGTGCATCACTTTCCCATGGAGAGAGTATAAAGGCAGAGCTGAGCTTGGCCCTGGCCAGACCTCCCAGGTACCTCCTCTTGCTGGGAATAGGGAACCTTTACTGCTGAGGTCCAGGCTCTTTGCAGTGGCCTGCAAGCTCAGTGAACCTGAACAGCCCAAGCGAAACCCAAGCAAAGCCACACAGTTTGAAACACTGTTGGAAGAAAATCCCCTCCGTGGTGTCAGCTTGGTGCTCAGAGGGAGAGGCAGAACACGGCAAACTTGGCTCTGTTTTACCCCAAGCTTTCAGGAAACTCCTCGCAGCGAGGCCAAGAGCTATGTTCGTAACAAAACTGAAACCCAAGCAACATTTATCACGTTTCGAGTTTCTTCATGAAAGGTTAGGCCAAGTTGGGATGTACTCTGCTGGG
This sequence comes from Regulus satrapa, assembly GCA_013396955.1. NCBI lineage: Eukaryota > Metazoa > Chordata > Aves > Passeriformes > Regulidae > Regulus > Regulus satrapa. The sequence continues at coordinate 1,117,410 of VWZN01003768.1, read as the reverse complement.
ATAAAAGAAGAGATGGAGCCTGCCCTTAAGGGCCTATTTCATATCCACTGAAATCACATGCAAAACTCCCAGGGAAGCAAGCTTAAACTTTTAAATACTGCTACAAAAGCAGCTACCACAGTTCTCTGTCATTCTAGTTAACCATCTATAAACAGTTACTCACTTGACCTCTATTTGATCTCTCCCTCTGCCCTCCAAGGAATCTTTCAGGGCCAACATACATTATGGATATCTCTGTGTACATGAATGTTGGAGGCTATTTTACTACTAGGAGAGCAGATCTCTTGCAATTCTATCTGAAATCTGGTTGTTTGGGGAAACTGTTTTTTCTTTCTACAGACAAATCCAACAAGTGACTTTTCTTAGTTTATACTGGTCTGCTGAAAATACTTAACTACTCCAAGTTGTGTTTGCCACAGGATCTTTGTAAAGGATGATTTTGGAACCCTGCCATGGCAATAAGAAGGGAAAACAGTCTTAGCACTTGGAACAAGAAGGTCAAAGACAGGAGTCAAGAAAGATCTTGAAGCCACACTGCAGTTGTCCTTTTCTAGCTGCTGCTTGAATGTGCAGCAAGATGACAAAGTCTTCAAGCTTTCACCTGATTAATAGTCATGGGGGAAAAACATTCTGTAGGAATGTCACCTGAAGGAATG